>JAJJMC010008078.1:2771915-2895041 GCA_023531435.1 Papaver californicum | reverse complement strand
AAACCTAACCGTAAATCTTAATTGAATATTCATCTCCTACATTTGAAGTTACGGTTGGGTTTGTTTAATAAACCAACCGTAATATGAAGAACAAACCTTGCCCAGATTTACGGTTAGGTTTTCAACCAAACCCAACGGTAACAAATCTTTAAACCCCAATCGTAAAATTAGATAAATATATTTTTAGATTTTTTGATTTCTATCTTGTAGAGAATTGAAAGACGAAGATAACTCAAAAAAAATGAGGTCAATCGGACATCGTATGAAGGAGTTATGATCAAAACGGTGAAATCTATTTGTATCCAGGAGTAGTTACGGTTGGGTTCACCAATAAACCAACCGTAAATCTGAGATTTTTGGGCTTCATTGAGCCCAAATTTACGGTTGGGTTTGTTGGCGAACCCAACCGTAAATATTCCTGAATACAAATAGATTTCACCGTTTTGATCATAACTCCTTCATACGATGTTCGATTGACCTCATTTTTTTTGGGTTAGCTTCGTCTTTCAAATCTCTACAAGATAGAAATTAAAAATCTTAAAATCTATTTATATAATTTTACGATTGAGGTTTAAAGATTAGTTACGGTTGGGTTTGGTTGAAAACCTAACCGTAAATCTTAATTGAATCTTCATCTCCTACATTTAAAGTTACGGTTGGGTTTGTTTAATAACCCAACCGTAATATGAAGAACAAACCAGTTACGGTTGGGTTTCCATTCGAACCCAACCCTAAATTCAATCTGTAACCCTAAATCTTCATTAATTTGTTTAGTTTTATTCGGATTGTCATCACTACTACTCTCTACACATTTAATAGTATTCTTCATCACGAAATTGGGAGTTTAATCGACGATGAAATTTTGATTCGATGGAGAAATTTGATTAAAATGGAGAAGGAGAAGATATGGATGAGAGGGAAAGATTTTAATTAAAGGATAAATTTGTCTTTTTTTATTGGGTAAAGGTAAAATGGACATTTAGCTTTATTCCTAGGACATCCCTTAACGGAAAATTGGATCACCTCGCCTCCTGGAGGAGCCCCTCCAGGATATTGGAGCCCCTATATCAGGCTTCCTCTAAAATTAACATTTACAGTGTGATTTCTCGATTTTGGCGATTAAGTAAGTACATAAATTATAAAAAGAATTCGATTAAAAACTAAAAACAACAAGGAAAAGTTTGTAACTGAAGGTGTGTTGATGTTGTCGTTAACAGTGAGGAACACGTAATTGATGCCATTGATTGTTATGGCTGAATAATAGATACTAATCATTGTTTAGTGTTTGAAAGGGTTTAGGAAGGTTGGGTTTCCCCCAGACTCAAATTCTAAACTTACTAGGAGTTTTGGGGTTAAGATGTGGCTGTAAATTTTAGTGAAGAACAAGATGTTTTGTCGAGTTTTATAGATAAGTAGTGGATGATTATTAAAGATTTAAAGTTTACAACGGATTGATTGATGGGTTTGTTTCGAGATCGAATTACAAGGAAGATTTAGCTATAAAAAAATAAACTAAAAATACCACAACAAACTGATCTCTCGATCATCTTATTTATAACCCATTACCTGTTCGTGAAAAAGCCCCTACCATCTGCTTGTACACAGCTAAACCTCCTCTTCAAGAAACTTGATTTACATTTTTCACAACAATCACTTCAGCTAACTACCACCGGCCTTCATTAGTTCACGTCTATCTATAAACCCTTTCACCACCAGTCCTATTCCATTCACACCATCATCGCTACCGGCAGTTGTTCAAGCCCTTTCACCAGAAAAATAACGCAGAATGTTGAATGTTATCTACTCTCACACCCGTTATAGGTTTTTCTCCGGATTTTTAGGTAATAGTAATTGACGACATTAGGAAAATAAATAAGAATTAAAATAAATAATATATTTGTTACAGTCAACACGATCATGGGTACCAAACGGATGGAGAGAGATTTATGAAAAATAAATTTATTATTTTATTATTATTATTTATATTTTATTAATAGTATTTTTTTCGTGGAAAATTAATTAATTTTTGGATTTATTATTTAGGGTAATTTTAGAAGAGTCTAGAAGTTTATTTTAAGAGTTTTAATAAGTTATGAAAGTTGCCTAAAGGTAGTAGATATCTTGGGAAACACGTTTATAAGTTTTTGATAAGTTTAGGGTTTGTTTGTTAGGAGTTATCTATATAAGGAGCTCCAAAAACGAAAATTAGGGGTGTTGTTGATTAATTAAAATAATTTTATTTTCATTAAACTTGTTGAGTTTATTGATTTTGATTTTTATTTATAGTTGGGTTTATCCCGAAGTATGAATACTAATCTCATATATATAGTCGTTATTCGTAGTGAACTAACGAAGTCTAGATAACCCCGTAGATTTTAGGATCTCTCTTTGAAGATCAACTAATATCTATCGATTTCTACCCATTCTAC
Organism: Papaver californicum; assembly: GCA_023531435.1. Taxonomy (NCBI): domain Eukaryota; kingdom Viridiplantae; phylum Streptophyta; class Magnoliopsida; order Ranunculales; family Papaveraceae; genus Papaver; species Papaver californicum. The sequence continues at coordinate 2,892,612 of JAJJMC010008078.1, read as the reverse complement.
CGGTTACTTTTCAATAATTCTATTCCGCTGCGATTATTATCATCTTTACACGCTTCCGACCTGCATCACAAACTCTAATATTGAACTTTCTGGGACCTAAACACAACTTTGGTCACAAAGTTGGTGTAACGGACCGGAAAATTTTCGCTTCCAACGTGTCGGGTTATGACCCGCTTGACCATCTCCAACTTCCCGATTCGCCACTCGAGAAACCGGGCTTTCAAAAATTTTGGACCAATTCAATTTTACCAACCAAATGTTTATCAAATTATCAATTTGGTTACCCGCTTCTCTAAATATTTTTTCTTTCAAAGCAATTGTTCATCTGAACTGCTTTATAAGCAGACATGCACAATACTGACATCAAGGGTCATAGAATTTGTCAAATTGCTCTGCAGTTTTTAACATATTCTAAGCCAACAGATAATATAAATTACCCCAATGGGTAATAACTATCTCCCAAACGAATACCAAACTTTAGATACAATATCTCTTGCCAGCCTACCGTACTGCACGGTCTTCCACTCGTGAGTGGGATCCTGACAACGTACACCGTGCTGCATGGGTGAGGGGGTGATTATCCCCAGTGCCAAGGGTTAGTGGGATACCAGCCACCGTTCCAAACGGATTTTATGGCAAATTCGCATAACTAGTCCAAGCTCAATATACATCTTTTTCAGATAATATGAATTGCCTCTAAATGGCAACAACCGTCTCCCAGTCTCATTTGGTGATATGAATTTGCATCCAACAATCATCCTTCGTTTCTCATTAGATGATATGAACAACCTCGAAGAAGTTGCAATCATTTCCCAAAGTAGTATGAACAGCCAGTACTGCAACTACCTCTTACTGCCAAGGTTACAATCATCTAGGAATGGATGGTATGAACTGCCAAGCAGCAACCAACCCTTTTTAGACGATATGAACAACCTCATGCAGTTGTGTTGAACCGCATAACGGCTGCCTACGTACCCTCTCCATTGCTCGAAGGGATCAAGCACGACCGTAGTAACTATCTTTAGATATTATGAACTACCTATAATGGTAGAAACTACCTCTCACTAAATGATATGAACTACTTTGTTTAGTAGCAATCATTTCATACTTAGATAGTATAAACTGCTTACCGTATCAGTAACTATCTTCAGCCGCAATAGTAACTATTTTTAGCGTTAGATGGTATGGATAGTATCAATTGCGTAGCAACAACTATCCCTAGCATATCATATCATCAAACAATCACCTTAACAATTATCCATTGATGAAAAGATGCCAGCATAAGTCTATACATGTACCTGCCACTCAAAATCAACAGTAGACTACACTTTGTTGTAGATATAATCTAAGCCATACTGATTTATTAATTACTTAACCTAAGTATATATACTTTATAAAAGACAATATAGATCAATCCATTTATTCATAAAAGTATATGTTTTATCCATAATAAGACTACACGACGAAACACATAAAAAGTAAACTTCAACCAAATCCATCTCGTAAAACATCATTTTAGATCCATTACCTTTACGACCAAGCATCTTAAATTGAATATGACTTGTCATTACATCAACACCACCATGGCTAACAAAATCAATTGTAACTTATACCAAGATATCCAAAATTACTGAATTCACATGTACAATCAGATAATAAGTATGCACATATAAACCTACACTAACTTCAATTGTCTTGCACGTATTACCCAAACATGTGAATTCAAACAATATGCATATTAGCATAGACAATAAACTTATCATTTGTATAATTCCCTAAACCAACAGATACACAAGTATTTTTACTAATTACTATCTATACAGTAGTTAAGTTCTGACAAATAAGAAAGAACCACTCCTTAATTATTACTCAGCTGTATCTTATAGCACCTACGAATACTTCATAAGCCCATCTTATGTATTCATGCTTCCCAAATTTATAACTGAAGTAAGGTCTCACTGACAAGAGCAAATAAATGAACTAAGTAATGAATGACATAAAAGTCTCCACACACACAAATATATATAATGTGCACAAATCCTCATTAGGTGGCCAGCATTCATGACACGCTTAACTTTAGTACTAAACAAGTAATATTTAAAATAGAACCATATAAATGTTATCTGAACATATACCCATTTTTAACGGATGAGAGTCCATATGACTTTCTAAGTTTCTCAAGTTCCAAAACCTATGTATACACATGGCTTAGAATTTAGAATAAACATTTCATGAACATAAAGTAAAACTGACACCACCACTTGCTATGGCTCTTTTACTAAAAAAATCGTGGCATCAATTATGCATAGAAGTGTAACATTACCAAGAACATGACTATCATCAAGGTCTTAAGAATTTTAAACTCTAATATCATTACCATGAGATAACTAGTAGAATTAAGAAAACGATTCAATAATAAGAATCATCGAGAATATGATTTTAAGCTAACAATCACAATTGGATTCTCATGAAACACTACACTACACCTTACATATACAATACCAATATCAAATAAGAATTTCATATTAATTCAATGAACACATAATGGGATAATGAAAGATTCATAGGGTTGTGTAGAAATTCTGCTTGGCAGAATGCGGTTTTAGCTTCACCAACTTTTGCAGTAGAAAATGACACCTGATCCTCTTTAAACTTTTGTAGTAGCTTTATAACTCAGATTAACATAATATGTTCAAATTTCATAACAATCTAACAGTTCAATAAAGAGATGCACACATTACAAGATGACTGTTTTCACTATGAACAAACAATATTCAGTCACGGTTCTCCCATACTTTGGGGTACCTAAAATGATCAGAACTTCATGAAAATTTTATAGTAAGTTACTTACACTGATATGAATAATATAATAAAATTTCAGCTTAATCGGATACACGGATATTGAGAAACACTAAGGTCAGTTGACTATCCAGGGTTTTAATCCTGCTGAATGCAGTCATAGATAATACTATCATTCCAGTAGTTAACCTGACCTGATCTTCATGAAATTTCGATCGTATCACTGTGACTTAATTAAGCACATCATACTAAAATTTCATCATATCCAATGGCTGGATCTAAGGATATCAGTAAAACAAGAACATCTATTTTAGGGTTCATAAAGTTGAATTACTATCAAATCATGCAAGTTTCTTTCCCAAATCTTTCTATACATGAATCAAGTAAGAAAACAACATACCCAATTTATATTTTCACATAAGAACATGGTTTTATTGAAACCCCCAAATTAAACGCAGAACCCTAATTTCAAAATCCTCAAATCAAGGTTAAAAGTATGAAATTGAGGTACTTTCTTAACTACCCATTGTTCTAAAACAAAGAAACTTCAATAATCTCAACTCAATTCGAGCAAACATAAAATTTTTTACAATTAGAGATAATTTTAGTAGGACTAGAAAAAGAGAAACAACTTTCCTACCTTTTATGCTATCAACACCAAGACTAGTAACAACGAATCTAACAATTTCCAATCTTAACACCTCTAATTTCTCCAACAAATTTACTAGGGTTCTTCTCTAATCTTCCTTAGAAAATACAACTAATAATCATAAGTGAAAGAGGAAGAAGAGACCAAGAGAGAAAATAGATGTTTACTCTTTTATTTTTAGTTTTGGTCTAAATTGACCATACTACCCTTGACGCCCTCCCTATTTGACATGTGTCCAGCATGCATGTAACATTATAAAGGCACCCCAATGGGTTACAATAAGGCATACTTTTCATTTGGGTATTAAACTCTATTACTGGGGCAACCTAAAAGTGTTAAAGACACAGAGTATTAGAGTTTTGTGCACTCTAAGTGCAGAATATGACTAATAGGTTTAGTGAAACCCGAGTAAAAATGCAGGGTCTCACAGTTGGGTACTAAAGTCTAAATAACCCTATTTTTTTATATGTGAAACTGAACTTGCACATTGTTGACGCATGAAAACGTCAACTCCATCTCCTTCCGAAATCGAATTATTATTGTACGTGAACTAAAAATTAAGACACTAAATATTTTTTTTAAATCATTATTTCCTTAAACCTAGAACTTACTAATTTTAGGCAAGACAACCATCCAAATTTTTTCGTCCAAAACTGGTATCAAGCTCCATAATGTTATGATAGATAATAAAAATAATTAGGATTTTCACTAATTAAGAGCAAATAGAAATATAATACGTAGTAATAATAGTCAAGATAATCAATATCACCAGCCTGAATCACACAATAAGACCCCTATCAGCACCTATCGAAACAATATCCACCATATATGGTACCCCATGAGATAAAACTATCAAGGTAAATGAATTAACAGACTTTAGAGAAACACTGTTAACCCAAGGATGATCCCGGACCCTCCTAAGAGGCCTCCATGACATAGAGTTTAGGCCGCTGAGGAATGAACCAGTCTTCTCATCATAAGATTGACAAATTTGTAACTTTTCCACGTCAAGAAACATGAACATTTTTTTTTAATGTAAAGGTATAAGGACTTAAACGGAACAAGGATAACTACAATAAACAAATTTGTTTCAACATGGTACTGGACGGGATCTGAACCACTATAGTACAAGAATAAGGGAGAAATAGGAGGGTAATAAGTTCTTAACTTTCTAAATCTTCTACATCTCCAGAAGATATAGATATTACGTTGATGAAGACCTTGTACCTTCCGAAAAGATCTGTCGCCCCACTCAAAGTTTTTGATAATCATACACCAACTACTATAAAGCATACTATGATACCTAGCTTAGTAACCTAGCATAATAACTAAAAATTGACTTAAAATAAATAAGGCACGTCTTATTATATAGAATTTCATAATATCTTAAAGTTGATGTGGAAAATTTAATCATCCTGACTATCAGTCTACCAGCTCCTCCCGAGATTTTGTATTATTACTTCATCTATCTGTAATGAATAGATAAAAGTCCTATCGAATTTGATGACCCAAAAACAAAAAAAATTGCTCCTATAGCATACCACTGAATCCACACATGCCACATGGTCTTGTAGGAAACCCCATTGTAGCCCCCTACCTTAGCTGTTGTCAACAATCTTGACCTACGAATCACCAAACCCACATAGAAGGTTCAATTGGGTATTGGGTTACTCAATTTTTTAGTGGAATGAACCGAGAAAAAGTTATAGATCACAAGAAATATTAAGTTTGGAAAATATATGACAAAGTAATTCCTCCTCCTCAAGAAGAACATAGGTCTCATCAATGATGGTGAGTTGATCAAATATGTGACACAAAAAATCGATATCCATGACCACGATCATATTACAAAAGAAAACGTTTCAAAGAAAAGATACCAAAGAAGCATAAAAGAATATTGAAGAAATTGGGATTATGATCTCCGCAAAAGAAGAAGATACCTTAACGACAAATTTAAAAACTCAAACAGAAAAGCAACCCCACCAGGTCAAAGACAAAAATACGGCTGCAAATAAGTGATTCGAATAAATGAATCAAAAGAGGAATAAAATCCTAAAAAAAGGAAAAAATATAAGAGAAAAAGGTGAGTGAGGATGAGATCACGACGTTACAAGAGCTCGCCCAAAAAACAAATGAGGACGGAACAGAAAAAAAGAAATCAATCGGTGGACGACTAGAGGAACAGTAAAGACAAATCAAAACCAACGATACAAAATACAAAAAGATAATCGATATATATATATATAACTAAGAGAAGCTGAGTTAAATCAACACAAGAAAAAAACAATAAGGAAACAAAATAAGGATTTGGATCGAACTCCGGTTTAGAAAGAAACAACAAATGATGAAAATCACAATAAAAAATCACTGAAACAGACAAAACATGTCAAGAAGAAACAACACATACATAAAGGTATCTAGGAATAAATATGTAGAAAGGATATAATGAAGAAAAAAAGTACAAAACTTCCCTACAGAATCCTTTTGATGTTCAACACTGGACAAACCACAAAACCCACTTATAAAGAAAAATTCTAACCAAAGTAAATTAATAAAAGACTCACCAAGGTGAATTGATCCCTACAAATCTAAATAATCACATAGTAAATTCAAATCAATCAACCTCCAAGAAGAACATAACTCTTCTTTGAGGAAAAAACACTATTTAAGAGCTCTCTCTTTCATGAGCAGCACCATACTATTTGATCAAGACTCTAAAACTTAAACAATAACCATCGAAGGTATTTGTAAAATATCAAAAAAAAAATAAAAAAATTAGTACATTCGTCTTGTTCTTTTACATAACTGATAAAGGGGATATCAATAGTAACAGGAGATACCAATTCATATAAAACAGAACACTCATAATCGCTAGATTTCTGGATTGGTGTCCCTGCTAGTAATTGATATCCCCTTTATCAATCGTGCTCTTTTGTGTCCTACCCAAAAATATTGAAACCAAAACAAAAACCTTTATTTATTATATATATGTGGATGCCAAGATCCATGTATTATATTCCTAAATCTATCCACTAGAAGTGGAATGATGAATAACCAAGTACTTACTTAGTCAGATAATATGGTGCCTCTCCACATGAAAATTAAGTGACATGAAGCTACTTAACAGATTGATATTAATCTAGTGCTTTTTTTAGTAAGCTACTTGATGTCTTTATGTATGGCAAAGTAGTTGGGTGTTGTATACATAAGATGACACTAATAGAGTTATGTGCCATCCTCACAAACATCCATTCCATGTTTGGTTTCTTATAAATAACCATGGAGTTGTAATAGTTTGGTTATCCAATTTCTTATAAGTTAATAAGAAATCTCTTTCTTATTCTCTTATACTCTTCTACTATTACTTTGAGATAATTATTTAGTAGTTAGTGTTAAGTACTATAATTAGTAGCTTAATTATTATATGTTATCAACACGAGTTAGTTCTATTCACTTTGAGCTGTGGGTTATTATTGGTTCCGATAAAATAGACGCTTCCAAATTTTTCTAAGCGGAAGGTAACTTTAATTGTCGCATTATCATTATATCGTCAGATTTAACTAAGCTAGATTTTGCAGCTTTAGACATTTCTGGCAACAACTTTATTTCATGGATAAGAATCTTGCCCATACAATTAAAGTGGGAAATGTTGCATCCCAACATGATAGAGCATTGGATTTAATATTTCTCCGTCATCATATCCACGACGGGTTAAAATCTGAATGTATGCCAATGCTCTATCATTAAAGACCCTGAGGTTCTGTGGAGTTGCTTGAAGGATAGTTATGACCACCTGAAGATGGTTATCCTCCCCAAAGCTAAAAATAACTGGTTGAATCTACGTTTACAAGATTTTAAATTTGTATCCGAGTATAATTTTGCATTGTTTAAAATCACCTTACAGCTGAAATTATGTGATGAAAGTGTAACCGATGAACTACTGCTAGAGAAAACTTTTACCACTTTTCATACCTCGAATGCTGTATTGCAACAACAATATCGAGAGCGTCACTTTAAGAAATATTCATAGTTGATTTCATGTATGCTTGTTGCAGAACAGAACAATGAGTTATTACAAAAAAATCATGAATCTCGTCTTGTAGGCTCTGTTTCTGTGCCAGAAGCACATACGACAACGGATTCTAAAAGAGGTAATGAACGAGGTAATAATAAAGGTAAAGGTAAATACGGTCGTGGTAAGAAAAATAACCAAGAAAAGAAAAACCTAAAGTGGAAAAATGGCACTCTAAAGAAATAACAGAAGCCGGATAAAGGAAAAGATTTGTCTGACAAACTTATAAAAAATAAGGAAGATGATTGTTACCATTGTGGTGTAACTGGAAATTTGTCGCGTACCTGTCTTACAACTAAACATCTTATTAATTTATATCAGTCATCCCTGAAGCGACCAACAACTGATATTGAGACAAATCTTATCGAAACTAATGAGGCTTCTACTAGTTTTCCCAACTTAGACTTTGATTTTCTTACAAAGTCAGAAGAAGACAAATGGGATATATCCGGTTTTCTTAATAAATAAAATGATGATAAACTTAACTAGTTGTATATACTAGTTGTTAATCTGTAATTTTCTAGTATAGTTTTGTGTTTTCTAAGTTATATTTTGGTTTGCATACCATCGTTTATATTATAGTTACATGTTTAATATAAAACGTATGTTTTATTAACTCTTTTTATTCATGCGTTATATTTATTTTTGTGAAGAATATGGATTCCAGAAGTAACCTATTAAAAATTAATCTTGACGGTGAAGATATTTGTTTGGTAGATAGCGGAACTACTAATATAATATTTCGCAGTAATAAGTATTTTACTGATTAAAGGGATATAAGGAAAAAATAAAAACTATCTCTGGTTCAAAAAATTTAATAGATGGTTCTGGAAGAGCTAATATTATCTTACCAGGAGGTATAGAACTGAAAATCAGTGATGTTTTGTATTCCCCGAGATCTTTGAGAAATCTGTTAAGTTTCAAAGATATTCGCAAAAATGGATATCATCTAAAACCGATAAATAAAAATAATACAAAATACTTATGTATAACTTCATATGACACATGCCAGAAGCTTGTTGTAGAGAAGCTTGCAACTATCTCTTCAGGGTTGTATCTTACAACAATCAAAGCTATTGAAGCTTATAATGCCATAAACCAGAAGTTTAATGATCCAAAAATATTCAAGCTTTGGAATGAACGTCTAGGATGTTTTAGGGTATTTTCGTAAAGGGGAGACAAATCCTAGTCACAGCAAGGACTACACTTTCCTAGTTGAGTCAGAGAGAGAAGCCCATCTTCTTAGCACTATTCTTTTCCCTTTTATAGACTTTCCTTCCCTTTCTCTTTCTACCCATGTCCTCCTAAATCTTTTAATATTACCAAAGTGTCACCTCCTCCAATCTTATCCTCAACTTCTCCTCTTATTTCTATGGGTATTCCCTTAAAGGCTTGGGCTTAGTCCCCAAGTCCTAGGATAACTATAGATTCAAACCCATTTAATAGAGATGATTCCCTTTATCAAAGAATAATCATTTTCAAGTATCAACATTAGTCCCCTGAAAATTGGACTAATCATTGGGAAGCCCAATAGTCAACTCATGCATCACTGGAGTAGTTTTTTTTGGTTAACTCCTCGATACGCGACTCTAAACAAATACGACGATTCGTTTTTTTTCGTATAACGTGTCTCGCCACCTTTGAAATTCCCCTTGCAGTTACAACTTTCAGATTAACCATCACTCTCAACTCCGCAGTCAAAAGCTTTCACTATATATTCTCAAGACCCTTCTTTTACCACCCCATTCTCAATCATGCATCACGGCATAATAGTGCCTTAGCACTATAAATCGAGGTCAATGCATCCACACCCTAATGCATATCTGAGTAAGCTTTATAATCTTAGGATGAAGCTTCATCCCATGCCATGACGCATCCTAAGTAAGCGTCATACGAAAATTACGGGTGTTACAATGGATCTCATCTGTACCACGAGTCGGCCGTCTATGATATTATGAATGATTCGGATAAGGCCTTATGTACTTATTTGATTGACTGTAAAGGCAAGTCCCGAGAGGCGATGATATAAAAGAAAGGGGACTCTCGAGCAGAGGGCGCTTGTCTTGAAAAGGGCGACAATGAGCCAGGGAAGCCAAAGAGAAATCTGAGGTAACCTCGGCTTCAATAAGACGCGGGAAATCCTTAGTAGTTAGTAGCAAATGTACTAATCCAATCGGTGAGATAATAATGGCCGCTGCTATCAAGAGTTCTGCCGCTTTTCCTTTGAGTCAGGCTGCTCGAGGCAAAGTTCCTTCTGGTCATGATGATAGAATAAACAAGTGTGCTTCTTTTCCTTTGTGGGTGAGATATTTGGCTCCAATTGTTACGTGCGGAGAAGTTGGTTCTCCCGCTCGGAAAGAAAAAGATCATCGTGCTGAACTAGCGACATTTCTTCTTTATTGGCTTTGTCACGACATCTTTAAACATAATCCTCGTGAAACCATTAAGAATGAGCTTGTGCAAATGGTGGTTCTAATATCGCACGATATCTCTTTTCCTTTGGCTCCCATGTTCTTGGGTGGTTTGTATCGCCAGTTAGATCTCCTTTGTGAAGACATCCGTATGGTAAACGCTCGTCATGGGGTAGGGACTTTTGTTGCGGAAAATTTCCTTCAAGCCTGGGTATGGGAATATTTTCCAAATTACGCTCTGCCTATCAACGCTCTGGCTATTAGTCGCGAGGAGAGAGTTACAAGAGAAGATAGCATGTCCCTTTGGCACGGGAAAAAGAGATCTACTAAGAACACCATCTTCAAATATATGGACATTGCTAGAGAATTCGAGCCTTTTCTTTATCATGATGGGTTCTCTCCCTTATGATTTTACTACAAAGGTTGAAGATGTGATCCTGAATTCTTATCAGGTTTTTTCATTTGATGACTTTGATTCTGTCATGGTCTTGCTGCCTGGTTATCTCTGTGGTTTTTACTTAGGTAATTTTTAGCAGTTTCTTACAATTATGATCGCGTGGCTCGACAATTAGGCTTTGACCAAGGGATTCCTTATCCTATCCGGCATGCATTTTCTACTCAAGGTATTTATGTTAAAGATAATGTCGATCATTTTATTTTTAAAGAAGGGACGCGACTGAACGATCGGTCGATCCATTTCTTTTTCCTACAACTGTCACCATTGACGTGCTCTTTTTGCTTATCCCATATGGTATTCATTTCATACAGAGGTCCGAAGGCAAGCTCTTAACTTCCTTTTACTGCTCCCCGTTCATCCTCTTAAATTATCCCCGAGCAATCTTAAGTCGATGCACGCGTCAGGCCGTATCAAGCTGAATGCACAGGTGGAAAAAGAACAAGGTCTTGTGTCCGGCTTAAAGGGTCGTCCCATGAATCCCTATATTACCATCTGGAATCCTCCCGAAGATGATGCACTGGCAAAAAAAGAATCCAAAAAGGGACTGATGTTTCCACCTTTGTCGAGGAAAAATCCTGTCACATACCGGAAAATTCTGCCCCCAGCGCGTTGCGCTGGGCAGGCCAGAACACCCCGATGCACGATTAAAAGAGTGTATCGGACCTTAGAGCTTAGTTTCTCGCTGGAAAGTACATGTAGATTTTTGCTTTCCAAGTATGCCTTGTAAGCATTATACTCGAAACGTAGTTCCCACATCATTCAAGCTACGTTTATACCGTTCCAGGTATGTTTGCCTTTCCAAACATGCTTTGCAAGCATGGTACTCAGACCGTAGTCTCCATATCGTTCCAACTCACCCTTGTCCTACAAAGGGTGCAAGGCAATTAAAGCCCATGGTGAATTCCTTTGACAAGCATCAGCTAAGTACAATCCTTGTCCAATCCCAATCCCATGCCTTGGACTAGCACCTAGGCCATTCAAGCCTAATTTTTCGCTTTATTAATTTTGCTTCGATCACGCGCTGGAGTCAGCACTGGTCTTGCTCTTGTCAAGGGTGAAACATCCCGGCACATGCCATTCCATACCGTAATGGTTGCTAGGAAGTATGAACAATCCATCGAAGGGAATTGCAACTACCCCATCAAGTGTGGCACAATCATCTCTTGACTTAGCATTGCCAAGCTAGATGATACGAGTTACCAAAATGTCGTAATCACCTCTAAATTAGATGATATGAGTGACAAGGTGCTGCACCTTAATGCATTGCATTGCGGCTTCCTACGTACCCAACTCGTACCTTGAAGGGATCAAGCATGACCGTAGTTCATCAAAGGGTTAATTCGAAAGGAACAAGCAACTCAAGTTTATTAAGGCAAATACAACATCATTTCCAACTTCATTGCAAGGCCAAAATCCAAGAAAAGCCTAGACCGTATAGGCCGAAGGACTTTCGCAAGGTATGTACTAGCTTGTCCATAACTATAGCTAGTAATTATGCAAGTATGCATTCTCAAGTACGTAGCACGATTAAATGATGCTTTCGCATAATTCAAGCTTCATAGGCTAAGCTATAAGCATATTGATGCTTTAGCATCAAATATGCTCCAACGTATACGCCACATCACATATATATGTTCATTACCGTTCACGCACATTCAAGCTTCATCGGTTAAGCTACAAGCATATTGATGCTTATGCATCAAGTATGCACCAACGTATAGGCTACATCGCATTTATATGTGCATTAACGCTCATGCATATTCAAACAAAACTCCCTCCCTATATATGTTTTATTCGCATTTATACAAATAAAAATAAGAATATGAAGTGACATCCATCGACTGCACAAGGACGAAAATGAAGATTTCTTTCCAAAGCCAAGCGAAACATTCTCAGGTAAGCTACAATTGAACACGCTAATGCATCACGGTGATGCATTCTCAATAATGCATCACGCCATAGTAGTGCCTTAGCACTATGATGCATCTTCGAATAACGATCTCTGAGCATTGGCTTGGTGATGCATTCTCAATAATGCATCACGGCATAATAGTGCCTTATCACTAGGATGCTTTCTTTGAATAGCGACATTGGCTCGGTGATGCATTCTCAATAATGCATCACGGCATAATAGTGCCTTAGCACTATGATGCTTTCTTCGAATAACGACATTGGCTCGTTGATGCATTCTCAATAATGCATCACGGCATAATAGTGCCTTAGCACTATGATAGTTTCTTCGAATAACGACATTGGCTCGGTGATGCATTCTCAATAATGCATCACGGCATAATAGAGCCTTAACACTATGATGCTCTCACTTACACAACTTCGGCTCAGTGATGCATTGAATCATGCATCACGGCATAATAATGTATTAGCACTATGATGCTCTCACTTACGCAACTTCGGCTCAGTGATGCATTGAATCATGCATCACGGCATAATAGTGCCTTAGTATTATAATGCATCCTCGGGTACTCCACATAGGGTCAGTGATGTATTCTCAATCATGCATCACACGCAATAGGGCCTTAACACAATAATTCGAGGTCAAGGCATCTACACCCTAATGCATATCCGAGTAAGCTTTATAAGCTTAGGATGAAACTTCATCCCTTTCCATGACGCATCCTTAAGTAAGCGTCATACGAAAATTACGGGTGTTACAAATCCGGTTAAGATTCAAGTCCTCAAATCGACCCCCGACCCTTCTTCTAGCCAGGTGCGTTTTATGTATGAGACTTCTCTATCTTCTTATCCCTCTTTATTTTATATTGTTATTATTACATATATATATATATATATATATATATAGATGTTGGTCGCGCGTCACCAGGATAGTGTCCATATGGGTCCTATTGGATACAAGCCAAGTTCCTTCATGATAGAGGAATATGTTAATATCTATGAGCACGAGTGGTCGCCCCACCGTAAGGTTAAAAAGAAAAAACGTGATGTGGGAATTTTACCAGTTCCACGTGTTTTATGTCCGCTTCATCTGATGTCTCTCCTGTGTCCGCTTTACAGGCCAAGACCCGAGATGTCCCAAGCCCATCCTATTTTTCTTTTGCGAAACGTATGCTTAGATTGGGTGTCGATTTATCGCGTGGTGGTGGGACTTTCTCTCCGCGTCTAAACATTATATCTGTTAATCCTCTGGTAGCTACTACTTCTCGGGCTAGGGATCAACCCTGCGAGACCCCTACTAGCTTGCTCAGTTCTAGTCAAGGTGGTTATTTTCAAGGCCATGTGCCTTCTGACGAGAATCCTTCCGCTTCTGGTAATCTCTGCCTTCCACTTCTCACCTTCTTTATTTCATGTTTGTCCTTTTTAGTTTGGTTTGTATCTTATTTATATGTTCATTCTGTTGCCCTTTTATGTATGTGTGTTTTTTTGTTTTTTTTTTGCAGGTTCTGCTAGTGGTTCCGACTCGTCTTCGAATTCTTCGCTCCCTCACTCGGATCTTCACAAGCCTTCCCCCGCTCAAACGCCTTCTCTTAATCTTCCGTTTTCTGCGGTTGGTTTCCTTTATTCCGCCCCGCGGGTTTGTTTAAGATTTTTTTTTTTGGGGTTCCCCCCCCCCCCTGTTTTTTTATAAACACAACAACAATCCGTTTTCAAAAAGGATGCTTCGAGCGTCACAAGCGCTCAAAGCGTATGCGACATGTTGAGGATAATTTTGTTATGGACATGTCTGAGGTGGACGTGGCCACTCTGTTGACTACGCCAGAAGATCCCAAATTTCGCTTCCCTAGAGTCACAGGGGCTGACGAAGCTGGAGCGGATAAGCCATACAGACTAGTTCATGGATTTTGGTTTCCTTCCCATCTGGCTGCTGCTTATAGATAAATAGTGGAGTGGAGCGGGCATCTGGTGCATCCAGGTATCATTAAGAACATGAAGACCCTGGTTTTCATGAACAAAGGGTCTACTCGAGGCCGCCAAAGGGCTTTCTCATGTTGGTGATGATCTTCCTAGCGTCGCCAAGTTGGAGGAATGTGAATCTTCAATTCTTACGGACGTGGATTTGCAATTCCCTTTTGCATGGATGGGTCAGCTATTTAATACGATCAAGTGCAAATATGATCCTCGTAAACATCTTCCGTATGAAATTGCCAAACTAGAACAAGACATTGAGAACTTGACACGGTTGGCCACGGAGAAGAGGGTTACTTTAAATAAGCTTCTTTCAGGCGTTGCCATTGCAACTAAGGCGGCTACACAAGTTGATGATGCTGTAGACCAGGCACACGAGGATCTTGAGAAGAAGAAAAAGGAATTGGTCGCTTTCGAAAGGGCTTGACCCTTTTTTTTTAAATGTTATAATATATTGTGTTTCTCTTTGACTTGGTTGATTATTTATTTCTTGAACTTTATGTTGGTATGTTGGTTGTTTTGATAGTTACCCGAAATATATGTTAATGGAATTTATTATGGTCGTTTGATTGTGGTGATTGTCTATTGTTAGAGTTTGTATCACTTTATTTCAAAACTCTTTTTATCGGTAGCTTATCCCACAGTTACCACTCATATTCGCAACTTGGAACAGGAACTGAAACGTTTGCTTGAAGAGTGTATTTTTACAGAGGCGCGGTAGGAGGAATCAATCCTTGTCTAAAGCGAAGTATATAATCGGTGGTAACCTGCTAGCCTTATGTATGTGATATTTCCGAATCGTGAGCTCACCGCTGCTTCCCTTGAGACTGCTTATTGTGTGGTTTGGCGAACGATGAACTATTGTACTACTAAGTTGCTCCGCGTTATTCATGTTACTTTTTTTTTACATATGTAATTTTTTTAGATGCTTGGGTAGTTTCTTTTGGACACATGTCTTACTTGTATATGCGGCCGACTTCTATCTAAATGTTCCTTTGTCCTTTATTTGTCTCACTTATCTATTCCTTCCATTTAAATATTCTCGCTTATTTGCTCTCCCCCCCTTGTTCTTTGTGCTGTTGTTTGTTATATTTGTTTAAAATGGCTCATGAGTTACACGGGATTATTTAGCTATAGCATCAGTAGCTGCGACCGTCGTGACCTCAGACGCGCGTAGTGAGCTCGAGCCTCTTCTGGTTGTAAAAGTGGAGGTTGAGATGTTGATGGCTCATAGGCTTGCTCACCAATCCGTTATGAATACCGCATGGGAAGAAAAACATGCAACTTTTGATTTTGCTAGGAAGGCTCGTGCTGAAGCTCGCATCACGAGTGATATCAATCGTCTACTTGAGGAGGCACATGTCAGGCGTTGTGTCGCCAACTTGCAATATCAAAAGATTGTGTTGATCATAAAGGATTTGGATCAAGAGATAGGGGTTTATCGTGCGATAGTGGGTGATCAAGATGATTAGTCTTTAATAGTGTTATAGCGTTATGATAATATCTTCTTTTTCTCATTTCTCTTTTTTTTTGTATGAAGGATCAATTATTCCTTGTTATGTTAATGTGCAAACCCTTCTAGTTCCTGGGGATTTTAATTTTGTAACGGTCAGGTTGACCATATGTCCGCAAGTAAGGACTTACTTTATGGTTCTTTTCTATTTGAAGAGATCTTTACTGGTGTTCATTGTCATTCTTACTCTTTTCTCATCTATATAATATCTTATTTTTGTCTTGAAAGTTTTTGAGAGTTTTTCTCTTCTTTTTTTTTTGATGTCGCATCGTCTTCATGGATACTGTTTGGTTATGGCTTCTGTCCCTGCTCTTGTCACACCTCTAGACAGGTGGGACGAACTTCAACGGCTATTAATATTAAAGGACAAGATGAGGATGTCGATGACGCATATGCTAGCTCATCAGGTTGATATGCGCACCACCCTGGCGTGATCAACATGAGACTGTTGAGCTTGCCCGGAAAGCTAACGCTGCTGATCATATTATGGATAACGTGTATTGACTGCACACAGAAGCTACTCCGCGGCGTTACATGGATAATTCGGCATATGACGAAGTTGTGCTGATGATGAGGGACTTAGATCAGGGATAGTTACTTGCCGTGCTGTGATTGCCCAACAAGATGAATAGTTCTTTGGGGTTGTGTCGGTGGCTTAAGATGCCTTTATTAAATGTTGTCTTAAAAGATTTTGGATGTCATTTTTTTTCTTCGTGTTTCTTATATATATATTTCTTTTCCTTATTTGGCAATTTTATGCTTTTGATTTAATCTTTGCGTTTCTCTTTCTTACTTGTTTCTGCTTAATCAACTTTTCATTCGATTCTAATCTAAACAAGTAGGATCCGCCCTTTACTGCTGCATTTGCGGTAGGTATTTATTTCTACTGGGGCGCTTTCTCCTTTTGTCGTTCTTGTGACCATTATTGCTTGATTTTAGGTCGAGCAGGGGGGCCTTGCCCTCTGCTGTTATTCATGACCATTAATGTTTATTAGGTCGAACAGGGGCGCTTTACCCGCTGCCGCACTTGTGACCTTCTGTTCAATCATTAGGTCTAGTAGGGGCGCTTTTCCCTTTACCACTCTTGTGACCGTTTAGATATTGGGTATTGGCTGGGTCGAGTAGGGGCGCTTTACCTTCTGCCGCTTTTGTGACCATTAATGTTTGATTATTGGGTCGGATAGGGGAGCTTTGCCCTCTTTCACTTTTGCTGACCACAACTATTGGATTATTAGGTTGGACAGGGGCGTTTTTCCATCTGCCGCACTTGTGACCTTCCGTTCAACCATTGGTTCGAAAAAAGACACTTCGCCCTCTGCTACTCTTGTAATCGAATATTTAACTATTGGGTCGCACAGGGCGCCCTCCCATATGCCGCCCTTGTGACTGTCTTTTTAATCATTAGGTTGAACATGGGCGCTTTGCCTTCTGCCGCTCTTGTGACCGTTTGGATATTGGGTATCGGCTGGGTCGAGTAGGGGTGCTTTACCTTCTGCTGCTTTTGTGACCACTAATGTTTGATTATTGGGTCGGACATGGGCGCTTTGTCCTCTGCTGCTCTTGGGACAATTATTGTTTGATTATTGGGTTGAACATGGGCGTTTGGCCCTCTGCTGCTTTTCGTGATCGTTAATGTCTATTGGTTCAAACATGGGCGCTTTGCCTCTGCCGCTTTTGTGACCGTTTTTTTACAATTAGGTCGAACATGGGTGTTTTTCCCTCTACTTTTTTTTGACCGTTTACTTAGTTATTGGGTCGAATAGGGGCGCTCTGCCCTCTTCCTCTCTTCGGACCATTTGTTCAATCATTAGGTCGGACAGGGGCACTTTTCCCTCTGCCGCCCGTGTGACTATTTGGATGTTGGGTATTGGCTGCGTCGAGTAGGGGCGCTTTTATCTCTACCTCTTTGTGACCATTGTGTTAGATTATTAGGCCTACCAGAGGCGTTTTACCTTCTGCCGCTCTTATGACCGTTTATTTAACTATTAGGTCGAATATGGGCGCTTTGCCCTCTGTCGCTCTTGTGACCATTTACTTAGTTATTAGGTCGAACAAGAGCGCTTTTCCCTGCCGCTTTTGTGACCATTCATTTGGTTATCAAGTCGAACATGGGCGTTTTTCCCTCATCCACTTGTGATCGTTGTAGATGGTGAGTTTTTGACAAGAACTAGAATTGTAAAATTACCCTCTACTAATCAACAAAAATATAAAGGGATATGTCCATATTTATGCGCATATGCTTAACTCTATAGCAAAATATGGAATATTGTATCTCTACTTATATTCCGCAAGCGAACTAAAATTACAGATTTTCTCTAAAGATTCTAAACTGTCCTTGTAGCCTCCTCAATACTCATAATATTCATGCCATATTGAAATAGTCTCAAGTCGCATAAATTCCACGGCTGAATTCCTTGAACTTGCCACGAATGCGTATTGATGTTCTAGCAACATCCATCAAACTCGGGAATAACTAATGCTTAAACCAAAAAAATACATTCTAGCTTAACGCTTCATTCACAACGAATACTTCTCAAATTGCTCTTTTGAGCTCAAATATGCTACTTTAGCACTTTGCTTGAATACAAGCCACAAATAATGTGCCGCTCCTCTTAGATGCGCCACAATCAAGAAGTAATGCCATAAAAATGTATTGAACCTCTGAGCTAGGCTAACCCTAGCCTTTTCTCATATTAGCGCCAAGTTAGCACTAGCTATTTGGCTTAGCAACACATTAGCACTAGTTAGCCACACTTTAACGCTAAAAGCGCTAACTTTCCTGGCGCTAACCCTGGAACCTGAGAAACGCCAACTAACCTAACATGGTCTTAGCTAGCACATCTTGGCCTAATGAGGCCTTAGCTAGCGTATCACTACCTTGGCATCTCAACCCTAGCACTAAAAGTGCTAACCCTAGCGCCAAAGGCGCAAAACTCCTTGGCCCCAGCGCGTCTTGGCTACAACGCTTCCTACCACTAGCGCCTATGCGTCCCTGCTAAAGCCTAGCGCGTCCAAGCTGCCTAGTGCGTCCCTAGTGGATGATAGGTCCCTTCCAAAGCCTAGCGCGTCCCAACTGCCTAGTGCGTCCCTAGTGGCTGATGTATCCCTGCCAGAACCTAGCACATCCCTAGCTAGGCCGAGGCATCCCTGCCATGCCTAGGGTGTCTTCTAGCGCTATGCACCCTAGCTAGCCTGATGCTTCCTATACTATCCTGCACGTCCCACTTCTCTAGTGCGTCCCAGCGCAGTGGCTTTGCTAGCGAGTCCTAGCATTTACCTGACGCACCACAAACCCTAAGTGCCCGGTAGCGCATCCCTAGCGTCCTCCATGACTTAGCGCCCTAGACAATGAGTCTCTAGCTCTTGCACGTCTGTTGGCCTAACGTATCTACGCTTAGCAACTTAGCCACAAGTGCATTGGCGCTAACACTCTAGCACTAACTATACCTGATTGAAGTGCTAAGTTCAAACCTCCTTGAAAACAGCTTCCTAGCTCTAACATAATTAATATTTTCCAGAAGCTATGCATATTGGTCTTACTCCTGAGATGTTAGCATATTAGCCTTTTACATTAAAAGAGTTAGCATATCATTATTTTCTCTAAGTAGCTTGTCCCATCTTTGCTAACTACTTCCCTCAGAAATACGCCTTTCTTTTCAATATTGGTCCAATATCAAATCTTATAGGAATTCTAGTAGGTCTTCTTGCTCAAGAAGCCCTCTATAATATTTGGCTTCAAATGCCTCTCAAACTTATGCTAAGTCACTTTTGAGCTAATACTTAGCCATTAAATGTGCCATGGTACTTCTAAGCAAGTAAATGAACACTGAACTTCCAATACTCGACACTAATCAGTCTGATTACCAATCCAGTGAGTCACACAACTTGCCTCACTGACTTAGCAACTCATTTGACTTTACTTGACTTAATCAAAACAACAGTGGCTTATGAATCCACTATTTCCATGAGATATCAAATACAACTGAGGTATTTGTCTGGCGGTCTACGAAAATCATGGGTGGTGGCACAAACCGCCACGAAAAAGAAGGTAACAAGTATTGGACGGTTACAGAGCAGTTGAGAGGATGAGGAGTAGTGGTCTGACAGGTCTTCCTTACTTTCTGGACACCACCCCGCTATAATATCCACAATCATCACTTCTCTACCTCTCCCCTAAGTTCCACGACTTACGAGAAATCATTGTGTCTCTTTTGAACTATAAAAAAATAGTTTTCATCAATCCAACAACGAGACAATCAGTCAGGAGAAACAAAACATACAGAATTAGCGGTTCCTCTCAGAGAATCCTTTCTTCTTCACACTACTTATCACACTGATATTTCTCATTCTTATTTGCTTCTTTCCCCTAAGACCTACCAAATCTTCTTCACCTTTGTGATTAAAGCAGGACGTGAACGGCCATTTCTTGGTTTAGGCTCGTCCCTTTCGATTTTGATCTCTTGAGCCTACTTGAAAGTACGATTTTACCATACATTTGTTTTCACTTTCAAATAATTGGCGACCGCAACGGGAGGTCAACCTCTCAACTACAAAAACCAATTTTCAGTTATTCAAGATGGTGGATCTTAGGTCTCGAGCAGTTACAACCCTTATAGTTGGTTCATATAGTATTGGTGGTGGTGATTCTGAAAAAACCCCTATTTCTATTAAGCCTCCTCGTACTGACACTGCTACACCGCCTCCTCTCGGTGACAAAACCGCCGAAGACACCGAGAATACTCAAACTCTAATCAACATAACTAATCTTATTAAGAGACAAGAAGTTCTTGCTAGAACTCAGGTGGACATGGTCACTACTCATAAGGAGGTACTTGGTTGTTTCAAGACCCTGATGAAGCAACTCTCCCCAGAACAACGCCATCCTCTGACAGAACAGACCAGGATCAACTTTGCAGCGGCCACCGATGCTGAAACGTCTGGGGCTCAAAAAGACAAACGAGTCTATATCATTCCTAGTCGTGCACCACAGAAGTACCAACAATCCAATTTTATCAATCCTGAAGATATGAAAAGGCTCCTATTAAACAATGGCAAGGAGGACTCATCCTCGGCCCATCAACACCAACCTCCATACCCTCTTGAAATTCAAAGGATCCCTCTGCCGAGAGGTTACTCGTCTCCAACTTTCTCATTGTACGATGAAAATGGAAATGCTCGTGAACACGTCTCTCGATTTCTCAAATGGGGACATGAATACAATCATGTACTACGTCTCAAAGAATTTTCAAAGTCCCTCACTGGAAGGGCCTACACGTGTGATGCGTGTCGTAAGTGCAACGAATTACTTTAAATATTTCGCACTAAATTAACAAATTGTATAACGGTAGTAAGGATCGTTTCCACGAGGAGACGTGAACTGTTATTTGTCTTTAACTTCTTATGTAACCAAAAAGGGGGGTCGTAGAGTTATTAAACTAAGGTTAACTAACGAAAGAAAATAAATAAATAAAGGTTGCAATCAAGGTGAGAGAATACTAGTTAGAGGTTTCATCTTCCATCACCGAACAAGTTCTTCAATCGATTAGAGAGAACATAATCCGGTGCAATGAAAACAATGGTATTTGTGAGTTGAGGTTATTCTAAGCAATCCGGCACAAGAGCCACACAGATAACCTAGGTTAAGCTTCTACACATAATTGCAATGCAACATCCCGTCGTTAAAAACTATGTTGTACTATTTGTAATTAGGGTTCTTCGACAATTCTGGATCTCAAACCCTAGGTTAGCTTTATATATGAACACATGATCATTCAATTTGTAACTTAAACGAGCAAGTTTTCAATCATACATGACGATATAAACAGTATATCACAAGCGATAAAAGAAATAACTAATATTAAAAACTAACCAGCCAGATTGATTCCCTTGTTTAGAACTTCTGATTATATCTCCAACCAATAGAAGAATCAACTACTAATGGGTTTACAAAAGCCTATGAAAAATATACAAGAAAATAATAAATGAGAAAAAATAGAGAAAATATCCTAGTTCCCCCTGATAAAGGGGTAAACCAAAATTTGCTCTTTTTTCTGTGGAGAAATTGTGTAGAAAATTGTATCTAGGCTCCCCTTTATATAGGCTTTGGTAACCTCCTCTTGATGTCTATCTAACTAAGAAACCTAATCTCATTAAACTCTTCCACCTCCTTTTGATCCTTATCCAATTAGGAGACTTAACCTCCTCAAAAACCAACAAAAACCCTAATTTTCACGTCAAAGGAGAGCCCAAAACGCTTCCCTTCTTTCTCTTCCAGCGCAGGCCCAATAAGGCCCAACAGATACCAAATCCAAGTTGGTTTCACGGTTTTTCTCATAACTTCTTCATGCGAACTCGGAATGACCTTATTCTCTTTTGCATTGGATTCTTCTTCCAATTCTATACAAGATGGTGAGAAAATTCCTGGATTTGAATGAGTTTCATTTTTTTTTTAATTTTTTTTCACTTGTAACACTTCACTTCCTTAGCACTTTTAAAGTCGTTTCCATTTTTTTTGGTTGAATCGTCTTAACATGAGAAACAAAATATAAAAGAAGATCAATACAAGGTAGAATACAAGAAATATAACTAAAACAAGTATGGAATTGAAACTAAAACCATGCAGATTATGCACCTATCAAATTCCCCCACACTTACCTTTTGCTAGTCCTTGAGCAAAATACTATCTAAACTAACCTAACCTAAACTAAAGTAAAATACAACAACTCCATTTTGTCGAGGACATGGTTACACTTACCATGTGTAACAATCCTTTAAAACCCTAGGTTCTCTAGCGGACGAGTTAAAGTCTCATGAGGGCTTACAAGAGGTATACCCATAAAACCTACTCCAACTTCAAAAATTCTAGAGCACATGCATCCATAGAGCTACGAAGATATAAAGTTTCTATACATTAATAATAAGAAGTTAGATTTATCAAAGAATATTATTCTCATGCTTAACTCTTGAGTTAAGAGAAAATCACCATATGGAAAGAATCCAACCTCAAGAGCGATTGAATAAGCATTCAGCCTCTCCAATAGGATTTTATGAATTTGACACTTAAAAGACGCACTTTATGGTTCTCATGTGTGCAGGCAGGAGTGAAGATATAAATCCTGCACACGTTGAATGGTGGGAAGTAAAAGTAATCTGAATTATATGAAGATATCCCATGGAAATGTGGGATGAAAAAGAACATTTTTTTTTAGTTTTTCTAATGATCACTAAGAAAATAAATAAACCACTATGTAAGGATGAGAATGCTTACTTACCTTGTTGCCCGATCTATAATTAGCACCACTCTCACATCATCCAATAGAAACGTCTTCGTCTTTGACTGTTCATGACGAATTCTTGAACTTCGTAGAACCTTGACAATTGTAACTCTTATCCTCAAATTCTTGTTGCTTGAAACTTCTTTATATATCTCTTTTCCCCACGACCTTATTGAATAAACAAACACTAAAAAAATAATTTTGTTTTTCTTTTTCATATATATATATATATATATATTTGTTTCTTTTTCATTTTTTCATTTTTTTTAGTAAAAACTATAAGAAAATAGAATACAAACGGCAAAATAAAATAAACAATGAAACTACTATGGCCGTGGGATAAGGACTTTACCACTTGATTCTTCACAACTTGTATTGTCTCGATATCATAAACTTCACTAACTCTCATCTTTTGATTTCCTTCGCTTGTACATATAAGTATTCAACATGTATATATAATTCTGCTCCTTGTCTTATTGCGTTACTTGAATATGAAATTTGCTCTTTCTTGTAATGTTGCTTGTAAACCTTGATTTCAACTTTCCTTCGAATTTGTGATGCTCCGCTTGGTGATGATAATGTGTTTCTATTGCTGCTTTGTCGATAGAATGGTGCCAACTACAAACAAAACTATAAGATAGAGTTAGCAATTCTGATGACACCCTCATGATTGACAGAATTAGCACTCAAGAGGTCAAAGTAGTGCTGAAATTGGTGCGATGTTGGGTAGCTCATCATTCTATCCGGAGTTTGCGCAGATGAAACACTCTAAACGGACAATTTAGACAAGTACAAAGAACTGAATGTTTGGTGCCTCACTCATATTGAATGATAATATTCTCTAATACTCTATTCTCTACCGGCGGTTTAAGTCCCTTTTGGTCAGCTCTCGCCTCTCAACAACTAAGCAACCCGAATGTAGTTCTCTAATACTTCTAAGTTCAGTTATTTCGGTAAGAACTCCATATGTAGACGTAGCTAGAAGTATACTAAGTGACTCTAAAATCTCTAAAAGTTGGAGTTTTCATGCAAATATGTAAAAAAAAGTTTAAAAATTCTACCTACAAAAGCGAAAACTCTAAGTAAAGACTAAAACGTATATCTGCTAAATACTCCCGCACCCTTAAACTTTACATTGTCCTCAATGTAAAATCAAGGTGGAAAATCCTAATATGATATGAAAACTAAAAATTAAAAATCAAAAGATAGAAATACAAAGCCAATGGGTTGCCTCCCATTCAGTGCTTAGTTTAACATCCTCAGCCTGACCTTCTGGTATTTGTCCGTAAACCAACAGTCTAAAAATCTGGGGATCTGCCCAGATAAAAATCTGCAATTCTAATAAAAGCTTCACACAAATATCATCATTTGATAGTACTAGTGAAACCATTACCAGAAAGAAGTTACCCCTACACTTAGTCCCTTCTACACTTGTAAGTGTATCTAAAACATAGAATTCAGAAACTTATATTGGTTTCTCATAGGTAACCTGCACATCGTTAGATTCAAGCATCTCTAATGGTGGATACTTAGAAGAAAAATAATCAATTAAAACTTGGGAAGCACACAACTCCAATCCTAAGTGAGGTGTTTTCTTAAGAGTCGGGTTAACAACTTTTTGAGAAACTACTTCGATTAGAGGAAAAGGATCATTAGAAATAGAATTAGATAAAGGATTAGATAAAACTTCCACTATATCTTGTATTACAGGATCCTCATTGTTCTTAAAAAACTCCAATGAATTATTTACCTCATGTGTATCGTGGTCCTCTATCAAACTTTTTAACCAATCTTCGTCAGTTTCCACCTCAACCAAAATATCGACATCAACGTCATCATTATATTCCTTGGCAAACTTAATTGGGTCTTCCACGATATTACTCAATCTAGCTTCATTCTCAAATATTTCTTCATCCTCGATATCAGACTCTTTATCAGAATATTCATCGACCTCATATTCTCAATTAGGAAAACGTCGTTTGAATTTATGATGCTACTAATTTCTTGAAAAATTTCTTCTGGTGCTCCGTTATCTTCTAGTTGATATAATTCTTTTCGAGAGTTTTCTTATGTTTACACGTTTTCCACCATTACTTACAATAGGATCATTAAACCACGACTCGTCCCGTTGAATGGGTGAATAATCGCACGACCAGCGAGTGCAACAACCTGAAGCATATCTTTAAAGAAAAGGTGGAATCAAGAGAGTTACAATTAGAAGCTGAAGGAGTCCACAGAAATCCCCTTCATGTCAGAAACTTCACTCTTTCTGAGAAGTCAACCAATCAGATGGTTCAATCCTTAATGGAAAGCATGTGCGAGCTTCTCTATCTCTCGAAAGGATAAAGTGGAGACGTCTTTGCTGACCTGAATCATGTCATCGCTAGAAAGCGTTTATTCTTTACGAAAAACGCCCACACTCAAGCCGATCCTCCCTTGAAGAACATGGTCGACACGAATGATAAATAATATGACTGGGGACTTCTCACAAAACTTGAAGGCCTGATTCGAACTCTAAAACTAGACCAAGTAAGTCCCTTTTCTCAACCTCCTTTGAAATTAATGATCCCATGCCCGGTCAGAACCCGGGGGATCTTCTTCGAGAATAATTATGTCATTGCTAGAAGATGTGAATGGGAAGCCGATTCATTTCAATATTTTATCAAATGATTGTAAATTACTTTTATTAAGAATGGGAAAATTTGTGACTCACTTGCGGGTCAAGTTGCCTGTAACGATGAGAAGAAATGCCAGCAAAAATCCTTAGCCTCCCAAGGAAAAGATCTCTCAGACGAGATGATAAAGTCTGGGCCTTTTCGAATTGGAGACACGGTTATGAAAATCACTAAGAGGGCAGAACTTCTCGCATCAGTTCCTCTAACTATCGAGGAAAACCTTTATACAATTACCGAGACTCTATTAGGTGGTCACTACAATCTTATAAATTGTGACAAGCCATAAGGAGTAGTGATTCATGACAAGTGGCTCAAAACTTGCAAAGCCTGCGTGCTTCACTAGTTTACTTCGAATATTTCCCTATTTTAATGCAATATTTATATTTCCTTTAAAATGAGTGCAATATTTTTGCATTCATAGTTAGGTTTTCAAGTTTATCAATCAATTTAAATATCTTTATCTATTTCAAAAAATAAATAAAAAAAGTCTATCTCTGATAGGTGCATTATTTGCATTATTTAGATACTCTAATTCATTGATTTCTTGTTAGTTTTCATATCATTATGCTTTTATTTTGTTTGTTTATGAGTTTCTTAGGAGTTTAGAAGTGTATTCAACCAAAGAAGAAGAAAGGAGTTCATTACGACACGAAATAAACAAGGAAGTTAAGTTCTGCCAATGGAGAAGGGCCAAAGACCGAATTCAACTCATTCAAATATTGGATTTCTTAATACCATTTTTAATATAACGAGAAGATGAAGCCAACGCAAAAAGAATGAGGCCATATGGAGTTCATATGAGGAAGTTATAAGCAAAATAGCCGAAAGAAAATAATGAAACGCTCAACATCACAATCGTGAGTTTACAAGGGAAAATAACCTACCGATTATAAGCGATTTCGGGTACAGGAAAACTATATTTTGATCCCTTACAATCGGTAGTTAAGGAGGGGGTCTTGCCTACCGATTATGACTCGACGGGAGGCACTTCTAAGACACGTTTTTGACTTCCTAATCAAGGTATGATGGTCCCATTAGGAATCTAACACCTAGATATGATGAAGACTATATAATAAGACCTCCATAACCCTAGAAAGATATCTTTTGCATCTTGGTACACTTTTGGAGACTTGAGAACACAAGGAGAACAAGAAGCTAGGGCTTGGAGTTGCGATTGATCATCACGATTTTTAGGGTTTGCTTTACTTGTTTTCTTGATTATTTTCCATGGATTTTGAGAAATCCATGATGAACTAAACTTTTCTTACTGGTTAGAGATATAGTCCTAAGTTGGAAAACATGTTTATTAATTGAAGTATTCATTCTCATATGTTCATAATCTTTTCAATATCGCTTATGTTCTACCATTTATAACGCCTTGTATGATGGATTGCTTGTTTGTTTAAGTCGCGAATTAGATGAGCATGCATTGACATCTACATCTAAACTAGGGTTTGAGATCCGAAATTGTCGAAAGATCCTTGTTACAAGTAGCATAACATAGTTTTTAATAACGGGATGTTACCATGCAATTATGTGTAGAAGCGTGACCTAGGTTAAATCTGAGTGTCTCTTGCGCCGTATTGTTTAGAATAACCTCAACTCACAAAGACCATTGCTTTCATTGGGTTAAACTTGAGTGGCTCTTGCCCCAATTTATTTGTTGAAAAGGATTCAAAGAGTGGCTCTTGCGCCTTTAATGATAATAGGAGTTTTGCCGGAGTAAGCCTGCGATAGGATGCTTTAGGGTTATTGATATTGAGAGTGCATGAATGTTGAGTATGATTTGGTTGATAACATGTTGGAAGATGTAAGATGAACTCTCTAACCAATGTTCTTTATCTATGATATTCGTTTTAATCAATTTGTTTTAGCATAATCTAGTTATAATCACAACCAAAACCCCCCAGTTTACGTAAGTAATTGAAAGTAATTAACAATCACCTGCCTCTCTGTGGGAACGAATTTGTTCTTATTACTATGCTCTAATCTATATTAGTGAAGTAAGAACTTGAATTAATTTTGTTTGGCTGAAAACCGACCAAATTTTGGCGCCGCTGCCAGGGAGGCATAACATATTGTTATTTGTTTTTGGTTTCTTTTTTCTTTTTTCTTTTTTCTTTTTCTTTTTCTTTTTATTTTTATTTCTGATTTTTGTTTTTTTTATTTTCTAACCTAGTTTTGAGAATCTTGTTTCAATTACTTGTATTCCATGTACGGTGCACAAGATCAAGCTTATAATGGTAATCAATTTGGTTTTCAATCTCAACCCTATGACAATTTCCAACCATACGGGGAGTATAATCACAACCAATCCTTTGGTTATGACCAATATTCAACGTACCCTTTTAATTATTCTCATACATGCCAATCTCCTTATAGTAGGTATGTAAGTGAACAATTACAAGGAGGGGAGGATAATTATGCTTGTGATGGTTTATCTAAATCTACTCTTGATCGTAATTATGATCATTCACCTATTCAACGTGAGGAGATAAGGTTTAGAAACTCTACGACAAGTAATGGTGTAAGACTACCAACTTTGAAAGAACTTTATAGAAGGTTGAGCAATTGATATATGAAGGGACATCATGTGCAAAATTCTAGAAGCTAAAAGAACTTTGAGGGATGAATGTGAGCGACGTTATTCTATGGGATACGATGATGATTTTGAACCTTTTGAAAATCCTTACACCAGTGATGACGTTATTCCAACTCCGAATCTGATTTTTGATGATAATTTTGTAGTTAACTCAATTCTTGATCTTAATAATGATCATTCACCCGTTCAAACAGAAGAGTCGTGTGCAAGGGATTCTACTGTAGTTAATAGTGGAAAGCGTGTGAATGTCAGAAAACTTGCTCAGAAACTATACAAGTTGGAAGATGACGGAGCCCCGAAAGAGCTTCTCGAAGAAATTAGTAGGACCATCCGTATGGAATTTAAACGACATTCTGATAAAGGTTGGGAAACTGATAAATATTCTGATTACGGTGAGTCTAAAAACGAAGAGGAGTATGTTGAGAATGAAACCGAATTGAGCAATAGTGTGGAAGACCCAATTGAACTTGCCGATGATAATATTGATAATGTTGATGCCGAGATTCTTGTTGAGGCAGAAACTAATGAAGAAAGGTTAGAAAGTTTGATAGAGGACCACAATACACAAGAGGTAAGTAATTCATTACAAATTTTTGAAAAAGATAAGGATCCTATAATTCAAGAGACTTTAGAAGGTTTGACTGAACCTTTGCTTATTGATCCTTTTCCTTTACCTCGTTTTGGCTTGAATGTATGTGCTTCAGAATTATTGTTGAGTGACTTTGCTTCTAAATATCCGTTGTTGGAAATATTTGATTCTCATACTATGCAGGTTAGCAAAGAGGAGTTTATAGAAGTTCCCGAATTTTATGTTCTTTATCCACTTCCGAGTGTAGAAAAGACTAAGTGTGGATGAAACTTCTATCGAGTGATAACTTCACTATTATTTTCTTGTACTAATGTTTGTGTGAAGTTAATATTTGCAAGGCAGATTTTTCTACGGGTGGATCCCCAAATTTTCAGATTGTTGGTCTATGGGCGACCAGACAGTCAGGCTGAAGACGTTAAACTAAGCGCTAAATGGGAGGCAACCCATTGGTTTTGTATTTCTATATTTATCTTTCGATTTTTATTAGTTTTTCATATCATGTTAGGATTTCCCATCTTGATTTTACATTGGAGGAATCAATTTACATTGAGGACAATGTAAAGTTTAAGTGTGGGGGAGTAATTAAACATATAGAGTTTTAGTATTCTCTTTTCTAGGTAGAATTTTAAAACTTTTATACATATTTGCATGAAAACCTTCAACTTTTAGAGATTTTAGAGTCACTTAGTATACTTCTAGCTACGTTTACATATAGAGTTCTAACCGAAACAACTGAACTTAGAAGTATTAGAGAACTATATTCGGAGTGCTTAGTTGTTGAGAGGCTAGAGCTGACAAAAATAGACTTAAACTGCCGGTAAAGAATACAATATTAAAAGAGTAGATCATTCAATACCCATGAGTGAGGCACCAAACCTTCAATTGTCCGTTTAGAGTGTTTCATCTGTGAAAATTTCGGGTAGAATGATGATCTACCTAACCTCGCACCAATTTCACCACTACTTTTTGATCTCTTGAGTGCTATTTCTATCAACCATGAAGGTGCCATCAGAATTGCTAACTCTATCTTGTAGTCCTGTTTACAGTTGGCACTGTTCTCTCGATAACAACAGGTCCATAGAAACATATCATCATCAACAAGCGGAACATCAAAAATTTGAAGGAAAGTTGAAGACAGTCAAGGTTTACAAGCAACCGTTCAAGAAAAACAAATTTCATATTCAAGTAAAGCAACAATACAATTAGCAGAATTATATATACATGTTGAAGACTTATGTACAAGAGAGAAAAAAATCAAAATATGTGAGTTAGTTAAGTTCATGATATCAAGGCAATACAAGTTGTGAAGAATCAAGTGGTAAAGTCTTTATCCCACGGCCGTAGTAATTTCATCATTTATTTTTCAGTCTATATTTTGAAGTAAAAAGTAAATAAATAAAAAATGATTATCATTGCTTTAGTGTATATTTTCTTTTGTATTCATTCAATAAGGCCGTGGGGAAGAAGAAATCTATAAAGAAGTTTCAAACAACAAGAATTTGAGGAAAAGAGTTACAAATTATCAATGTTCTACGAAGTTCAAGAGTTCATCATCAACAGTTGAAGATCGAAGACGTTTCTATTGGATGCTGTGAGAGTGGTGCTGATTGTCGATCGGGTGAGAAGGTAAGTAAGCATTCCCATCCTTGCATAGTGGTTGATTTCCTTTATTAGAGGTCACTAGAAAAACAAAAATGGGTTCTTTTTCGTCCCACGTTCTATGGGATAACATCTTCATATGATTCGGAAGGTTACCTTTCCTTCCCACCATTAAACGTGTGCAGGATTTCTATCTTCATTCCTGCCTGCACATATGTGAGAACCATAAAGTGCGTCTTTTGAGTGTCAAATTCATAAAATCTTGTTGGTGGGGCAGAAACATTCAGTCGCTCTCGAACCTGGATTCTTTTATATGGTGGTGTTCTCCTAAATCAAGGGTAAGCATGAGAATAATGTTCTTTATACTTCTAACTTCTTATTGTTAGTGTGCATAAACTTTATGTCTTCGTAGCTCTTTGGATGCAGGTGCACTGGAATATTTGAAGTTGGAAATTAGGTTTTGTTGGTATATCTCTTGTAAACCCTCACGAGACTATAACTCGTCCACTAGGGACACCTAGGGGTTTAAAGGCTTGTTACACATGCTAAGTGTAACCGTATCCTCAACGAAATGGAGTTGTTGTAGTTTAGTTTAGTTTAGATTTGTAGTTTGCTCGAGACTAGCAAAAGGCAAGTGTGAGGGAATTTGATAGGTGCATTATTTGCATTATTTAGATACTCTAATTCATTGATTTCTTGTTAGTTTTCATATCATTATTATTTTATTTTGTTTTTTTATGATTTTATTAGAAGTTTTGAAGTGTATTCAGCCAAAGAAGAAGAAAGGAGTTCGTACGACACGAAATGAACAAGGAAGTTAAGTTCTGCCAATGGAGAAGGGCCAAATACCGAATTCAACACATTCAAATCTAGGAGTTATTAATACCATTTTGAAGAGAATGAGAAGATGAAGCCAACGCAAAAATAATGAGGTCATTTGGAGTTCGTATGAGAAAGTTATGAGCAAAATAGCCGAAAGAAAATAATGAAACACTCAGCATCACAATCGGGAGTTTACAAGGGAAAATAACCTAATGATTATAAGCGATATCGGGTACAGGAAAACTATATTTTTAGCCCTTACAACCGTAGTTAAGGAGGGGGTCTTGCCTACTGATTATGATTCGACGGGAGGCACTTCTAAGACAAGTTTTTGACTTCCTAGCTAATCAAGGTAACATGGTCCCATTAGGACTCTAACACCTAGATATGATGAAGACTATATAAGAAGACCTCCATAACCCTAGAAAGACATCTTTTACATCTTGGTACACTTTTGGAGACTTGAGAACACAAGGAGAACAAGAAGCTAAGGCTTGGAGTTGCGATTGATCATCACGATTTTTAGGGTTTGCTTTACTTGTTTTCTTGATTATTTTCCATGGATTTTGAGAAATCCATGATGAACTAAACTTTTCTTACTGGATAGAGATGTAGTCCTAAGTTGGAAAACATGTTTATTAATTGAAATATTCATTCTCATATGTTCATAATCTCTTCAATATCGTTTATGTTCTACCGTTTATAACGCCTTGTATGATGGATTGCTTGTTTGTTTAAGTCGCGAATTAGATGAGCATGCATTGACATCTATAGCTAAACTTGGGTTTGAGATCCGGAATTGTCGAAAGATCCTCGTTACAAGTAGCATAACTAGTTGTTAATAACGGGATATTACCATGCAATTGTGTGTAGAAGCGTGACCTAGGTTAAATCCGAGTGGCTCTTGCGCCTGATTACTTAGAATAACCTCAACTCACAAAGATCATTGCTTTCATTGGGTTAAACTTGAGTGGCTATTGTGCCAATTTATTCGTTGAAAAGGACTCAAAGAGTGGCTCTTGCGCCTTTGATGATAATAGGAGTTTTGCCGGAGTAAGCCTGCGATAGGATGCTTTAGGGTTATTGATATTGAGAGTGCATGAATGTTGAGTATGATTTGGTTGATAACAGGTTGGAAAATGGAAGATGAACTCTTTAACCAATGTTTTTTTATCTCTGATATTCGTTTTAATCAATTTGTTTTAGCATAATTTAGTTATAATCACAACCAAAACCCCCTAGTTTACATAAGTAATTGAAAACAATTAACAATCACCTGCCTCTCTGTGGGAACGAATTTGTTCTTATTACTATACTCTAATCTATATTAGTAAGTAAGAACTTCAATTAATTTTGCTTGGATGACAACCGACCAATCTCTGTCCACAAATAACTTGTCAAAACCTACCTACTCAAAATCCCAAAAGAAAACCATAAATGTGCGTCATAAAATCATAAAACTTATAAAAAAAAATCCTTGAAAGCTGGATCAGTCCCTACAAAATACTGCTTCTCCATCCTTCCAAGAGTCTCTATCGCAAGATCCAATTCCTAGGAAAGCCTTTCGAACTCTTTTCTAGTCTTGGTCACTGCCTCCATATTAGAAAGTTCTCCTGCCTCAGTAAAATGCCCCCGCATGACTGCCAGACGATGGCGAACCCACATGACATTCAAACCAGAGTCCTCGGCGTTACTTACATCTTCCTCCCATTTCTCAAAAATGTATCAGAAACTTCAATCTGAGGAAGTGAGATCATCTACTGTATGATGGGTAACATACTAGACACGTCTCGCTCTAAAGCTCTGTAGTTTCTGGAAGTATCAACAGAGAAGTGGCCGAACTTCTTCCATATCCTTGTATATAACTCGGCATAAGTTGATAGAATAGCAAAACCCCCAATATGCAAGTACCCGGGAAGAGTCCTGCTCGAGCCAAAGTCAACATCAATACCTTCACCAAGATACTCAATGGAAGCGCTACCCTCAACAAGCATGAAACATGAAGTCTTCTCATGATTTTCTGTAGGGGGAGAGGACATTATCTACGTCGGTATTAACGGTAATTCTTGTTCTTTCACTAACAAGATCAACTCTCTGATTTTGATCATCCCCCTAAAAGTATATAGGATATGAGCAAATTGAGTCAGAACGTCTTCAACAAAAAATTCTAGAGCATGAACCATAAAACTTGTTATACATACTCATAAACATCATATAAATTCATTACAAAGTATTATTCAATGGGTTATATAAGTTAGAACAATCACAAGACGTTTTATAAAAAGTTTCTCAGAAGCAGTTTTCACTACCCTTCGGAAACTCTGAAGCTGACAACAACTGGTGATGAATCTGCGCATGTTTCTTATATCAAAAATTTCATATTGAAGTCTACTATAAGTATCAAAAGGGAGAATACATAGGACAAGTGATCTAAGAGTTATGGAAAAAACGGCTAGTGAAGTCGAGTATGAAAACTGTCAGGATTTTCCTGGATACTTCATGAGTTCTACTGTTTGAGCATTTTGACGCCCCAAACAAACTCAAAACCCGGATTTCTTTCAAATTAGTTGTAGGAATTTTTTCTAATAAGGATAGAGGGGGAAATCATCCAAAATGGAGGTCGTATGAATATTCTACGGCGTTTTTCCCAAGCACTATACTTCTGAAATTTTCTGACGACAAAAATTTGTGAATTCTTTGCAAATGTGAAGCATAGTTATACTTATATGAGAAATTAAAGGGGTATACATGGCTTATTATTATTATAAGGAGGTTAGAAGTTACTTGAGGAGGATCCAAGTTGGAGGAAGAACCCAACAACATTTTACCTTCATTGCTTACTTCATCATCAATAGTACTGGATTCAGGTTCTTCACGAATTTCTTGTGTACGAGATATTTCTCCAAGCTCCTCCTTCCCAGAATCATGTCATTCTTCCATGATTATGGTGTCTCCCGAAGCATCAGGAGCGTCACTAGAGTCGACGCAAACACTTTTGCCAACATGCTACACCAAGACAAGAAAATATACATACATTATAATTTGAAAAAATACAAAAGAATTGAGAATGACAAGTGGAACACTTACACTTACAAGGACCGGTCTTACTTCCAGGAATAATCATCCTTGGTTCTTTCCTTACAGGATGGGGACTATTGGCAGCAACGAAAGCAA
This sequence comes from Papaver californicum, assembly GCA_023531435.1. Taxonomy (NCBI): domain Eukaryota; kingdom Viridiplantae; phylum Streptophyta; class Magnoliopsida; order Ranunculales; family Papaveraceae; genus Papaver; species Papaver californicum. The sequence goes on along the minus strand of JAJJMC010008078.1, from coordinate 2,858,097 downwards.
AGTTTATCCGAGGACGAATGACACGAGTCTAGCGGAAACAATGCAAGATAAGAATCATAATAGTCACGTTTCCGGAATTAAGAAGTTAGAGAAAAGACCATTACCTTCTGAGCCGCGTCAATAATTATCTTCCGCTTGGCTTTAGACGAGCCATGTAAATTGGGACCCTAAGACTTTTTTCCGTAGAGGGTGCGCCAGTCCTCACCGGAAATCTCAAGAGGAATTCTTTGAAGCGTCTCCTCTCATTATTCCAGAAGCGTACGTACATGGATGATATCCGAGTGTTCCTACCCCGAATGAAGAAAGGAATGCTTTTCCCCTCAGTAAGATAGACATCCAAATTCTTCTTCAATTCTATAATATACGGAGCTACGCTGTGACTACGAGGTACTTCTTGGTCGAAACTCATATGACGAGCCGCACGATCAATGTTGTATACTTGTACCGAATAATCTTATGAATGAAGAGCAAGGATATAACCTGGAGTGGAGCTATTCATCAGTGCATTTTGTCTAAAAGAAAAGGCATTAACTTGCCTCTTTGGACCTGACTAGAGAACCCCCTCGACCTCTCCAACAAAAGTAATTGATGAAAGTATATTGATAAATGCATAATTTACATAATTTTAATATCAATTTCTTAGCTATTTTTCTTGTATTTTGGTATATTACATTCATTTTGAGTTTTATAGGTATTTTGGAGTCACATGAAATAAAAGAAGTGAAATAGAGGCTTATGACATCACTTGGCAACAGTGGATGTGGATGGACTCAAGGCTAGCAAGGATAGAAGCTTGTAAAAGTGTCAAGAACAAGAATTGTTATGGGGCAGCAAGGTTTATAAGGGAATCGAGCGAATTACTAAGGGGAATCTGTTGTTTCATAGAGAAGTGTTATATAAAGTCCAGTTGATAAGTATTACTAGGGGATGCTAAGTCAGGGGCACCTAAATCCAAATTATGCCTTAACCAAAACACTAGGTAGAGTTGGTTCTCACTTACGTCTTTCTTTTACGCCGATAGAGATGGGTTTGTATGAGATTGAGAGAACGAGCCAGGGAAGAGCAACATAAATGACTAAATTCATTCGAGAGCTAGGAATCGAGGTATGGGTTTGGTGGTACAGGTTCAACAGAAAGATGGGTCTGTTGGTGGTGACGAATGGAGCTCATTGCCAGTCGAATCTGTCAAGAAATTGGAGAAGCTAAGAGAAAGTCGATTTCGCTATGAAGTAAGATGGTGAGTGGTTGTGAGTGGATGTTTCTTTTGAATCAGTTGGTTTAACTGATTTTGTGAATAGGGTGTAAACAGAGAAGATGATAGGGGTTTTTAGTTGGAAGATGGGGTCGAGTCTTGGCAGAGAATGGGTTTCAACTCTTGAGTTGTTGAAGAGAGTTCGAAGGGTGTTGAGGCTGTACAATGAAGAGAGAATGAATTACTTCCATTGATTTCAACAAAGAACATTTGGGTCTGAAATGGATTTGAATCCACAACAACAAAAGTGAAAGAGTTTGGATGTTTGGGTGTGACTGAACTTGAAAGGGTTTGCTGAATGAATGTGATGTTGTTTATGTGTTCAATTGTGTTAGATTTTTATTGAATGTGGTTAAATCAGTGTAGGGAAGGAGTTGGTTGATATCAGAAGCACACCAAACCCTGTCGGGAATCACCAACAGATATGCACTGAAGGTGCTCGTTGAACTGCGACTGCCGTGAGTTAAAGGAAGGAAAGGATTATTTGATTATGTTATGGGCTATGAATTGTGGGCTTGACTTTTTGGGCTCTTTTCTATACAGAACCAACTGTTAGCCTATGTTTGGATATGACTTCGGTTTAGAAATCGGCAGATGGAAAGATGATTATAAAGGGGGGTCTTTCCCATGATATCAACGACTATGTTTTCTAGGGTTTAGACGTGAATGCTTTTCTCTATCCTTTTATTATGAACTCCATGAATATGAGTAGTTAATTATCTTTTGGTTAAGCTTTAGTTTGATTTTATAATACATGATTCTATGATTAACAAATTAGTTTCGTCTCATATTTATCGTTCATGATTCATTACAAATAACTTATGATTGATTGTTTGTTTAGTTATGTTGTAAATTGATTGAACTCACATTCATATCTAAAGCTAATTTAGAGTTTATTATACGTAAAAGTAATACTCCTTGAATATAAGTAGCATAGTGTGGTTATTGCTTGTAATGATGCATCCTAGTACTCACATGTGGATTATGACCTTTGTTAAATTGAATTAGTACGCTTTCCACGTTCAATTGCATTTATTATCCTAATTTATGAATCTTAATGCTCCTCGTGAATTAAACTTGATTAGTGCGCTTTCCACGTTAGGTTGTTCTCTTGGTAGAATTCGTATTCACATCTTTTATTGTGTTTGTTGATGAATTGAGGAAATCTACGGGATATTCTTGCTATGAAGGTATTCTAGGGCTTTTGATAAAACGAGATTAAACATCAATTCTAATTATTAGTACAAGAACATGTTTTGTGAATGAAAACGAAACCTTGACCAATATTTTCAACTTTTAATTCTTTTATACAATTTCATTGCTTTCTTAGTTAGTTTAATTTACTTTTATTAAATCTGAAAAAATCTCCCATTGTTTTATATAAGTTTTCGAAACATATAACAACCACGACCTCCTCGTGGGAACGATCCTTTCTTACCCTTGCTTCATAATAAATCATAAGTAATGAGAAAGTAATAAATAATTTTGACGTGCATACGACCACATCATATATGCTCGTGCTTAGAATCCCAAGGCCTGAAGTTCACTTCATTCTGGACATCTATCAAATCAGTCAAATCTACAGAGGTAATATTTTTTCTATACCAATAGTGGATCCTTGCATATTCAACGCCTCCCTGCAAATTCAGAGGCTTCGACAAAGGCGCATATTTTGGGAAGTGCTCCCATAACCATGCTTGGAGAAACATGGTATGAATGCAAGAATCAATCTTCATGAACCCGTTAGAAGTTTTCATGTCACGAGCCAATGAATCTAAGTGAGAATACAAAGAAATAAGGAACAATTTACCAAAAGGGAGACATTCACCACCAACAAGTGTTATAGCCAGAATAAAAACTGGGAGCTTCAAGTTGCCAACGGGGAAGTCTTCAAATACATCTCTATACAACTAGAGTATCAAAACGCTGCAATGGTCAAAGGGTCACTAAGAGTGGGGTCATCCGCATCGACTTTACCATTCCACCAATGATCGATCCACTTCACATAATATGCACCATTCCTCCCCATACCCTGTTGGGTTTCCTCTCTAGAGCCGTGATCATTTGCTTCTCTTTAACATAATTTTTGACAGGGAGAATCCCAGAAAATGGAAGCTGCAACAAACTAACTACGTCCTCCAGGGTAATTGTTAGTTCTCCCCAGGTGCATATAGCAGTATGAGTTGGTTCACACCAATGTGAAGCAAAGGTTAAAAGACCTTCAACATCCTTAAAGATCTGCAGATGATTAGACATTCTTACAACATGAAATATTCCAGCCTCTTTCAAAACCTTGACACTGAAGGGTCACTCAACATCACTTTGCACCAGCTCACCCACTTTTTCATAGGGACTTGGTGTGTCTTGAGATTGACAGAAGAAGATACATAATCTCCTATCTGCAAACAAAGTCTTAGGACAACCTCAGGAAAAACACTCTGAGGACCAATATACTTCTCAGATTTTGGAATAAAGTTACCAATAAATCAAGAAGGTACGACAAGCTCTTCAGAAATATACTCCTGAAACCTATCACGAATATGAGGTACGCTCTCAAGAAATATAGTATCAGAAATTTCTTCTGTATTCTGACCAGAAGATGTGCCAACATAATTATTATACTCTTTAGTCATCTGCAATGCATTCAAGCCTATATCAAAAAAGGATTGAAACCCTAGTTTGCTAAAAGTTGATGGCTTTCAAAATATATAATTTTATTTGAAAAAAAACACTAGGGTTTGCAAAGAAAAACCCAAATAGTGTTAAAGAAATAGGGAAAGGAGAAGACACTTACCTTCTTGGTTTGGTCGGCCATAGCGCTTACTCAAGATCAAATTCCCTCACTTGCTGATGCCGCAACCTTGAAGGACAAGATCAATTCTTGTCACGCTTGCCACTAGCAAAAAGAAGAAGAGAAAAAGTCACCTAAAAAAAGGGGAAGAGGCATATAAATAGGCACCAACTTGAAGAGTCCTTTTCCAACGGGGAAACCTAAAAAAAGAGAGAAAAAAGTGGCGCCAATTATCTTACCTTCTTTCCGCAGCAATTTTTGGTCCCACTTGTCCGTGGTAATTGGTATTCCTAGCAGGAACAAGGACACCTACTATCCCAACTAAGTTTCGCGCTAAGGGTGCATATCTCAATATCCAAGAAGCTAAGTATATCTTCCTCTACTCTTAAAATTTAAATTATGCATATATGATTATTGAAAGCATATCGTCACCATCTAATGCTTACTGAGCAACATTATTGTTCCTCATTAAGCAGGGAACTTAATATAGATGATGAATTTTTGACAAGGGATATAATTAGAAAATTTCCCTCTTCTAAGCAACAAGAATATAAAAGGGATATGTGCATATTTATGCGCATATGCTTAACTCTATAGCAAAATATAGAATATTGTATCTCTACTTATATTCCGAAAGCAAACTAAAAGTACAGATTCAATCTAAACATTCTAAACTGTCCTTGTAGCTTCCTCAATACTCATAATATTCATGCCATATTGAACTAGTCTCAAGTCGCATAAATTCCACGGCTGAATTCCTTGAACTTGCCTCGAATGCGTATTGATGTTCTAGCAACATCCATCAAACTCGGGAATAACTAATACTTAAACCCAAAAAATACATTCTAGCTTAATGCTTCATTCGCTCTTTTGAGCTCAAATATGCTACTTTAGCACTTTGCTTGAATACAAGCCACAGATAATATGCCACTCCTCTTAGATGCGCCACAATCAAGAAGCAATGTCATAAAAATATATTGAACCTCTGAGCTAGGCTAACCATAGACTTTTCTCATATTAGCGCCAAGTTAGCACTAGCTATTTGGCTTAGCACCACATTGGCACTAGTTAGCCACACTTTAACTCTAAAAGCTCTAACTTTCCTAGCGCTAACCCTGGCACCTGAGAAACGCCAACTAACCTAACATGGTCTTAGATAGCACATCTTGTCTCAATGAGGCCTTAGATAGCGTATCACCACCTTGGCACCTCAACCCTAACACTAAAAGTGCTAACCCTAACCTTAGCGCCAAATGCGCAAAACCCCTTGACCCCAGCGCGTCTTGGCTACATTGCTTCCTACCACTAGCGCTGATGCATCCCTGCCAAAGCCTAGCGCATCCCAGCTTCCTAGTATGTCCCTAGTGGCTGATGCTTCCCTGCCAAAGCCTAGCACGTCCCTGCCATGCCTAGCGCGTCTCCTAGATTTATGCACCCTAGCTAGCCTGATGCACCCTAGTCTAGCCAGCACGTCCCACTTCTCTAGCGCGTTCCAGCGTTGTGGCTACGCTAGCGCGTCCCATCCCTTACCCGACACACCATAAAACCTAAGCGCGCGGTGCATCCCTAGCTCCTAGAGCCTCCCTATCGTCCTCCATGACTTAGCACCCTAGCCAATGAGTCTCTAGCTCTTGCCCGTCTCTTGGCCTAACACATCTATACTTAGAAACTTATCCACAAGTGCATTGGCGCTAACACTCTAGCACTAACTATACCTGATTCAAGTGCTAAGTTCAAACCTACTTGACAACAGCTTCCTAGCTCTAACATAATTAATATTTTCCAGAAGCTATGCATATTGGTCTTACTCCTGAGACGTTAACACATTATCCTTTTACATTAAAAGAGCTACCATACCATTATTTGCGCTAAGTAGCTAGTCCCAACTTTGCTAGCTACTTCCTTCAGAAATACACATTTCTTTTCAATATTGGTCCAATATCAAATGTTATACGAATTCTAGTAGGTCTTCTTGCTTTAGAGGCCCTTTACAATATTTATCTTCAAATGCCTCTCAGACTTATGATAAGTCATTTCTGAGCTAATACTTAGCCATTAAATGTGTCATGTTACTTCTAAGAAAGTACATGACCAATGAACTTCCCAGACTCGACACTAATCAGTCTGATTACCAATCCAGTGAATCACAACTTGCTTCACTGACTTAGCAACTTATTTGATTTGACTTGACTTAATCAAAACAATAGTGGCTTATGACTCCACTATTTCCATGAGATATCAAATACAACGGAGGTATTGGTCTGGCGGTCTACGACAATAGTGGGTGGTGGCACTACCTCCACGAACAAGAAGGTAACAAGTAGTGGACGGTTACAAAGCAGTTGAGAGGATGAGGAGTAGTGGTCTAACAGGTCTTCCTTACTTTCTGAAAACCACCCCACTATAATATACACAATCATCACTTCTCCACCTTTCTCTAACTTCCATGACTTACGAAAAATCAGTGAATCTCCTTCGAACTATAAATAAATAGTTCTCATCCATTCAACAACGATACAATCAGTCAGGAGAAACAAAACATATAGAATTTGTGATTCCTCTCAGAGAATCCTTTCTTCTTCACACATTGATATTTCTCAACCTTCTTTGATTTCCTCCCCTAAGACCTACCAATCTTCTCCACCTTTGTGATTGAAGCAGGATGTAAACGACCATTTCTTGGTTTAGGCTCTATTTTGATCTCTCGAACCTACTTGAAAGTTTTACAGTACATTTGTTTTTCACCCTAAAACAATCGTTTATTAAATTTTGTTTCAAGGAGTAGAGGCTAAAATGAATGATTCCCTTTTTTATTAAAACTGAAATTTCGATAATACTCCTGTATATAGTATCGTTCAAGCATGGAAGTTTTTCCTCCACTTACCATTGATAGGAGTTTTGATTTTCGATTCATTCTTCGGCTTTAAGTGATATCCATTCTCTGCGTTCTCCACGCTATGTAGGGGTTTTCCTAATTAGCTATAATTTATCCGGCATTCGCGTTCAACTGGACATGTGTCCAATTTTGAGTACTAACTCATCCACCTTTCCCATTTTGCTAACTCATCTGGTGTGGTATGGATCGCCATAACGACTCTTTCAGACGGGATAACAATCCTCGCTGGTCATCATTCGGGGTAAACACCCAAGTCGTGAGAAATGAGACTGCTGCCTAAACCTGGTTATTCATCGTGCTTGAATACAAACACATTTTTATACTTGATCAAGAGATTGACTATTGAGTCTTTTTTTTATATGGGGCGTTGGTCTTCCTGTGTCCCGCCGTACTTATGCTCCATTTCAGAAGTCCCTTGGCTAATTGATCGATATATACATGCCCCTCTTTCGGCTTTGAGAGACGCATGAGTCGGGAGTTTTTCTGTAGTCTTTGTCTCTTTGAAGGGGGAGCGATAGCCATGTGTGATAAGATGAATATTAAATTTCCATCTCTCTTCGAGTCGACTCATCTTCCCACCTAGGAAGCAAGGTAAGAGAAACTGCTGGCGCTTCTTCTGGCTCTTCCGATAGCGTTATAGAATACGACGTCTGCCATGTATTTAGCGATTGCCTCTTGTGAGACTTTGCATGAGGAGCCTCCCTAATCGGTTCCTCTTTTTTGCCACTTCCTTTAACCATCACACCTGTTTTTTTTTCCTGTCTCTTATAATCTTTTGAAGTCTTCGTTGACGTTGATTGTGCTCTTCTATCTTTGTTTGTATGTCTTTCAAGGTTTTCTTCTGTCGTAATGTGTCCTTTTTAGCCTGTTGTTTGTTCTTGTTACCCGATGATTCCGGCTTCTCCGCTTGGGATGTTTGTACCATCTGAGTGCTGACGATGGCTCTGATTGTTAGCTCCTCGTCACTCCCTTCTTCTAGTAACAGTTCATCATTGGCTGGCTGGTTAACAGGAACAGTCGGGGCAGTGGTTCCTGAGTGCATCTTGCTGGACTTGAGACGATCCTCCCACTGTGGTCATCTAATGTTTTAGGGTATTTTCGTAAAGGAGAGACCAATCCTAGTCACAACAAGGACTATACCTTTCCTAGTTGAGTCAGGAGAGAAGCCCCTCTTCTTAGCACTATTCCTTTCCCTTTTATAGATTTTCCTTCCCTTTATCTTTCTATTCATGTCCTTCTAAATCTATTAATATTACTAGAGTGCCACCTCCTCCAATCTAATCCTCAACTTCTCCTCTTATTCCCTTTTTATCCTTTCATTTCTATGGGTATTCCCGTAAAGGCTTGGGCTTAGTCCCCAAGTCATTGGATAAGTATAGATTCAACCCCATCTAATAGAGATGACTCCCTTTATCAAAGGACAATCATTTTTCAAGTATCAACATAGGACACCCAGGATCTACCATGATGAGTAGAATTGTACAAAACTCTCAAGGACATCCGTTACAGAACCAGAAGATTATGTTAACTACGGATATAAATTGTATTACCTGCTTTACGGGAAAATTGATCCTCAAACCGTCATTGACAAAAGTTGTTCTTGAATCACCAAATTTTCTTAAGAGGATCCATGGAGATATATGTGGACCTATCCACCCTCATTACGGACTTTTATAGTATTTTATGGTCCTAACTGATGCATCTGCTAGATGGTCACATGTTTGTCTCTTATCCTCTAGAAATTTTGCATTTGCTCGGCTTCTCGCCCAGATAATTAGATTGCGTGCACATTTCCTATATTTTCCTATAAAGTCTATTCGACTAGATGGAGCTAGTAAATTTACATCAAAAAAATTTGATGCATATTGTTTATCTACTGGTATTGATGTTGGACATCCTGCAGCTCATGTTTATACTCAAAATGGTCTCGCTGAATTATTTATTAAACATTTGAAGATAATAGCTCGAACCATGTTTTTTGTAAACGAAATTGTCCATTTCTGCATGGGGGCATGCTATTTTACATCATGCGGCCTTAGTTCGAATTCAGCCTACTGTAAGTCACTAATACTCACCCTTAAAACTTGTTTTGGGCCATCAATCAGATGTTTCTCATCTGCGTGTTTTAGTTGTTGTGTACCAGTCGCACCTCCACAACGCACTAAATTTGGCCCACAACGTAGGAAAGGCATATATGTTGGTTTTGACTCACCATCTATTGTTAGATATCTTGACCCTTAGTGATATATTCAAAACCCGTTTTGCTGATTGTCATTTTGATGAGACAGTTTTCCCACAATTAGGGGGAGAACTTAAGCCGCCAGAAGAACGAGTAAACTTTCTTGGTATGTACCATGCACAAGTCAATCTGAAATTGAAGTGAAGAAGATTATCCATCTTCATAATATTGTTGATCAAATGCCAGATGCATTTGTTGATACAACAAGAATAACTAAATCGTACATACCCGCTAAAAATATCCCGACACGTTCTAATGTCCCAGTTGGACAGGTCGTGACCGTTCCAACAAATGAGTCGTCCAATGTATGCTTGAAGCGTGGATGTCCCATTAGTTCAAAAGATTCTTCTCCTATAAAAAAGAAAAGTCGACCAGAATCGACACAAGATAGTGCTCATAAGGGGACTATAGATGAACGATCCTTATTTCCAAACTTACTACCTCTAGTTGAGGAAAATGCCCCTAAAAGACAAATGGTGCCAGGAAATGAAGACATTTCCATAAAGTTTACATGCACGAAATAAATATGGGGTCGTAATAAAGTTCTTATCAATGATCAATTTTCGTTTACAGTAGCTACTGAGATTGCTATGGATAAAAATGGTTGTGAACGTAATCTATAGAAGAATATCGTGAATAACATGATTGGCCAAAATGAAAGGACGTCATTAAAGCGGAATTAGTCTCTCTCACTAACCGCAATGTTTTTGGACCTGCAGTTCAAACACCTAAAAATGTGAACCCAGTTGGTTGCAAATGGGTGTTCATAAGAAAACGTAATGATAGAGATGAAGTTGTTCGCTATAAAGCGATACTTGTAACATAAGGTTTATCGCAGAGACCTGGGATTGACTACAAAAAAACATATTCCCCTGTTATGGATGCTATTACATTCCGATACTTAATAAGTATGGTAGTCTCTGAAGAAATCAATATGCATTTAATGGATGTGGTTACAACATATCTGTATGGAGAGTTAGATACAAATATTCATATGAAAATCCCAGAAGGATTTAGATTGTCTGAGAACAAACCACGCCATATGTATTCACTCAAACTTGACAAAGCTTTATATGGATTAAAGCAATTTGGACGAATGTGATATAATCGTCTAAGTGAATATTTGATAAAAGGGATATGTAAATGATCATATTTGTCCACGTGTCTTTATAAAGAACACCACAATAGGATTTGCTATCATAGCTGTATATGTTGATGATATCAACTTAGTTGGAACTCTTGAAGAACTCCTAAAGGAAATTAAATGCTTAAGGGGCGAATTTGATATTAAGGATCTTGGAAAAAACAAAGTTTTGTCTCGGCTTGCAGATCGAGCACTACCCGAGTGATATACTTGTTCACCAAAAGATGTACACCGAGAAACTTGTAAAGAGTTTCAATATGGATAAAACTTATCCTCTTATCACTCCTATAGTAGTAAGATATCTTGACCCTAAAAATGACCCTTTTCATCCAAAGGAAGAAAACAAAATTCTTTTTGGTCCAGAAGTACCATATTTGAGTGCAATTGGTGCACTATTGTATCTTGTGCAATATACTAGATCTGACATTTCTTTTGCAATTAATTTGTTAGCAAGATTCAGCTCAGCTCCAACAAAGAGGCATTGGGAAGGTGTAAAACATATCTTTCGATATCTTCAGGGTACTGCAGACATGAGATTGTTTTACTCAAAGGATTTATCTCATACTTCTCAATTAAAGGGATATACAGATGCAGGTTATCTCTCTATTCCACACAAAGCCATTTCACAAACTGGATATGTGTTCTAGTGGTGGTACTATAATTTCTTGGAGATCGTGTAAACAGAGCTTTCCAGCTACCTCCTCCAACCACTCCGAGATTATCGCCCTCCATGAACCTTGCAGAGAATGTGCATGGTTAAGATCACTAATCACTCATCTTCGAAGTTCATGTGATTTACCTTCTATCACAGAAGTACCAACCTTGATCAATGAAGATAATGCAACATGTATCTCACAGATTAGGGAAGGTTACATCAAGGGTGATCGAACAAAGCATATTTCACCAAAGCTATTTTCTTCTCACCATCTAGAAAAGAATAAAAAGATATGTACCAGAAGATATAGTCGTGTGAAAACTATGCTGATTTATTCACCAAGTCTTTACCAAAAACAATATTCAGAAAGCTAGTTTATGGGATCAGAATACGACATATGTACAAGCAGTAAACTCAATGAAGTTTTGATCAGGAGGAGTTAATTTTGGATTTGGATGCGTTGTATTTTTTTTCCTTCGTCAAGGTTTTGTGCCATCAGGGTTTTTCCTTGTCAAGGTTTTCACGAGGCAACTTGTGTGTAACCACGTTTTGGCGTGTACTCTTTTTTCCTTCGTTCAGGGTTTTCCCTCTGGGTTTTCCCTGGCAAGGGTTTAACGAGGCAATGTTCCTAGAACTGTGGACACCCAAGGGGGACTATTATATATATGTGGATGCCCATATCCATGTATTATATTCCTAAATCTATCCTCTAGAAGTGGAATGATATTATATTCCTAAATCTATCCACTAGAAGTGGAACTGTGAATAACCAAGTACTTACTTAGTCACATAATGTTGTGTCTCTCCACATAAAAATTAAGTGACATGAAACTACTTAATAGATTGATATTATTCTAGTGCTTTTGTTAGTAAGCTACTTGATGTCTTTATGCATGCCAAAGTAGTTGGGTGTTTGTGTACCACTAATGGAATTAAATGTCATCCTCACAACCATCCATTCCATGTTTGATTTCCTATAAATGCCCATGGAGTTGTAATAGTTTGGCTATCCCATTTCTTATAAGTTAATAGGAAATCTCTCTCCTATTCTCTTACACTTTCCTACTATTATTTTAAAATAACTATTTAATAATTTGTGTTAATTACTATAATTAGTAGCTTAATTATTATATTATTCTCTTTTCCTGTTGATTTTTACCTCCTCCTCCTTTTATTTTCTCAGTTTAAATATTTATTTTATTTTTCAATTTTATGTCCTAAATTGACATTCACCTTATTTTTTCTATTTGCCTAATCTGAAAACTTTGTTCTTCTTCAATCTTGTTCTATAAATTAAAATTACCACCTTATATTCTTCTTCTACTTGCCTAAATTCGAAAACTTTGTTATTCTTCAATCTTGTGCCTTAAGTTGAAATTACCACTTAATTCTTCTTCTACTTGCCTAAATTCGAATGATTCAGATGGTTTAATTGATTGGGCTGTCCACTTATAAATAGTTTCGTTGTAAGTTATATTCCATGAATAAGTTTTGAGTTAGTATTATATTTTACTAATTACATTGGTTTTTATGAGTGTTCTTTTGCTGACTAATTAGGTCCTACTTTGTCGCTGTTCTACAATTTTTTCTTTTTCTCTTTTCAAGTTTCTGATTTGGTCGTCATTTGGTGCAGGGATAAAAGTGATTCGGAGGTAGAAGTGTTCGGCAAAATGCTCCAACATCACTGGTAACATGAACTTGGATATCATATTAGTCAGTCTGTACATTGTACTATTCTGTGTAGGATATGAACTATTTCTATTCTATTTGGGATATGAGGCCCTAAGCTTCGTTTTTGAATGCGGACGTCTTTCCCTCAATTTTCTTATTTCAGTACGTTAGATGTCTAAATTTGGGTGTTATGATGTAGTGCTAGAGTAAGAGAACTTAACAATCATATCATCCATAAAAAACTTTTAACAACAGACTGTTGACTTCAATTATAGTGGTTTATGTAAATCATACAAGACTCATGTATGTTTTGTATTCCCCCGTTAAAACAATATATTCATGTCTTCTTTTTTCCCTTTCGTCAAGAAAAATAAAAAATCTTGTCTTTGTCGTGTTGATAAACATCATCTCCTTGTCTCATCTATGATGTTCTAATATAAGTTTTTGTATAACTTTTTCATCATGCTAAAATCAAAAGGAAGAATGAAAAAAGGTGGAGTAGGTCTTACCGGTGGAGGCAGTGGGCTGTTAGGATCGATGTTATAAAGAAAATAAAACGAAAAACAAAAAACACGTAAAATTTATTTGGTTCACCCAAAATTGAGTTACGTCCAAGGAGCGGTTACTGTTTTTACTATAATCACAAAAATAGTGTTCCAGAGGAATACAACGATGATACAAACCCTAGATAGGAAAAATCGAAATATATATAGAGACTGTCTGGTCCGGGCCTATCGGCCCGTCCCTCCGTCCATAACGAACCTCTGAAAAAGTCTCATTTAATTTCCCAACGGGCCGCCAGTCGTATTGGGGCCAATGCGAACCGGGTCGTGTACTACCAGGCTCCACACAAACATAACAATCTCCCACTTGGGGACTGGTCACATCACAACGCGCCCTAAATCCACTCTGAACAAACTTCAAAACACACAAATCACCGCAACAATTCTCTTAACCAATCATTAAGCTCGAAGACCCATTGAAGTTGCACACAACTTCAGTTTCTCAAGGGTCACTGGTTTTGTCAACATATCTGCTGGATTCTTTGCTCCATCAATCTTCTCAAGTGTCAACTGACCATCTTCTATCAAAGATCGAATGAAATGATATTTAATATCCACGTACTTGGTTCTGGAATGGTATGCTGGAATCTTCGCTAAGAAAATAACACTCTGACTGTCACTATGCAAGAATCAATTTCCTTTCTTCATACCCAATTCATCCAAGACAAGTTGTAACCATATCATCTACTTGATCTCCTCATTAACAACAACATATTCTGACTCAGTAGTAGACAAGGCTACTATCTTCTGCAAATTAGAACCCCAGCTTACAACAGTACCACCCAAAGTGTACACATACCCAGTAGTACTCTTTCTACTATCAAAATTTCCAGCCAAGTCAGCATCAACATAACCCTGCAACTTCATACTAGAACCTGTGAAGAAAAGTGATGTATCTGCAGTACCCTTCAAATACCGAAGTAGCCACTTGACTGCCTGCCAATGTTGCTTTCCTAGATTACTCATGTACATGCTCACAGCTCCCACTGCATGTGCAGTATCTGGTCTGGTGCAAACTATGACATACATAAGGCTCCCAATCGCCGATGCATAAGGAATCTTCTTCATATAAACCTCATCTTCTGCTGTCTTAGGTGATTGGTCTTTGGTTAGCTTAAAGTGGCTACCCAAAGGCATGCTCACTGGTTTGGCACTCTCCATGTTAAACCTCTTCAGAATCTTGTTCATATATTCTGACTGCGACAACTTCAAGGTACCATGATTTCTATCTCTCGTGATCCTCATACCAAGAATTTGCTTTGCAGCTCCCAAATATTTCATTACAAACTGCTTTGACAGTTTCTTCTTTAGATCATTTATTTCCTCACTGTTAGGCCCTGTAATAAGCATATCATCCACATATAGCAGAAAAATCATAAAAGTGTTTTCATACCTCTTTATGTAGCAACAATGATCTGATTCGCATTTAGTGAAGCCGGTGGTACTCATAAAACTGTCAAACTTCATATACCACTGCCTTGGAGCTTGTTTCAAACCATACAAGCTTTTATTCAATTTGCAAACCAGATTCTTCTTTCCCTGTGTTGCGAAGCCCTTTGGTTGCACCATATAAATTTCTTCCTTCAGATCACCGTGAAGGAATGCAGTCTTCACATCTAACTGCTCAAGATATAAGTTCTGTGCAACCACAATTCCCAAACCAATTTGATTGTATTTAGCTTCATAACTGGAGAAAAATATCAGTATAGTCTACACCTTCCTTTTACTGAAAACCCTTCACAACAAGCATGGCCTTGTAACATGTACTCCCATCATGCTCTTCTTTTACTCTGTACACCCATTTGTTATGCAAAGCCTTTTTCTCTTCTGGTAGCTCGGTTAGCTGCCAAGTATGATTCTTGAGCAAAGAATCCATCTCATCTTTCATAGCTAACTCCCACTTTCTCGAATTCTCAACTCGTAAAGCTTTAATATAATTTTCAGGATCACCTCCATCTGACAACAAAATATGCTGTACAGAGGGTGAATAACGATCCACTGCCTTGGGTACCCTATTGCTTCTCCTAAGAGTGGGAACCAGATTACTGGGATTTGGAGAAGATGGACTACCCTGCTCTATCTCAAGCACTTCATTTTCCTGGTTCTGGACAATCTTGTCTTGCACACTGATTTTAGAAATCTCACCCCAAATCAACATAAGAAGAATCTTTTACCTCAGGTGCCTCTGGGTCTTCAACTACATTTGATTTTTCCTTGTACATAACCTTCTCATTGAAGATGCCATTCCTGCTTTTGATAATTTTTCGATTTTCCGTATCCCAAAATCTATAACCAAAAGCATCATCTCCATAGCCAATAAAGAAACATTTCTTTGATTTGGGATCAAGTTTGTTTCTAGCATTGGCATCAACATGTACATATGACAAGCAGCCAAATACTTTCAAAAAAGAAAGATTTACCTCCTTACCACTCCATACCTCCTCTGGCAATTTGAAACTCAACGGAACTGATGGTCCTCTATTGATCAGATAAACTGCAGTGTTTGTTGCATCAGCCCAAAAAACTTTTGGCAACCCAGCATGCAACTTCATGCTTCTAGCACGTTCATTTAGGGTCCGGTTCATGCGCTCAGCTACACCATTCTTTTGTGGCATCCCTGGAATGGTCATTTCCATTCTGATTCCATTTGTAGCACAATAATCTCTGAACCCACCATCAACATACTCACCCGCAGTATCTAATCTTAGGCACTTCAGTTTCAAACCTGTCTCATTTTCTACCAAAGCCTTCAATTTCTTAAATATATCAAATACATCACTTTTATTTTCAGAAAATAAACCCATACCTTTTGGTTGAGTCATCAATAAATGTGATGTAGTATAATGAGCCACCAAGTGATGGAACTGCAGATGGTCCCCACAATTCAGTATGCACCAACTCTAACTTTTCTGGTTTTGGGGTTCTACCGTATTTGACGAAACTGAATTTCTTCTGCTTCCCAAGGATGCAGCTTTCGCACATACCAACATTAATGGTCTTCAATTCCTGTAGTTTCCCGTTTGAGTGAAGTACCTTCATGCCCTTCTCACTCATATGCCCAAGCCTTTGGTGCCATAGAGTATCACTAAAGTCAGCAACTGCAACTGTATCTACTGCACATGTATGTACTGCTTCCATGCCAACAATAGACAAGTCTCTCGGACTTGAATACATATAAAGAGTACCCGTCTTGTAACCACAAGACACTACCATATCTCCCTTAGTCACCTTCCATCTACCACTACCAAAATAAACACCATGCTCTTCGTCATCAAGATGCCCAATAGAAATCAGATTCCTCTTTAACTGTGGAACATGTCTAACCTTGTGGATTCTCCAGACTGATCCATTTTCATGTTTAAGCTTGATTTCTCCAATACCTACTATCTAAATTGGTCTATATCAACTAAATAGACAGTCCCGAATTTACCTGCAGTATAGTTAACAAAAAATTCTCGGCTTGAAGTGGTATGCCAAGAAGCTCCTGAGTCGAGAACCCAAGAGTCCATGGGACTTTCAACAAAAAGCAGTAAGGCATCTTGCACGGTTTCTGTAATAACATTTGCACTTTTATTCTCGTTCTTCTTAGGTTATTTGCACCACTTCTGTATGTGGCCTATCTGGCCGCAGTTCCAGCATCCAGCCGGACCCCGTGGACCTCTAGATTGGCCCTGCTTTGCCCTCTTCTTGATTTAGATCTTCCTCTAATCTTATTTTTCTGAGATGATCTTCCTCTTTACTCGACGTTAAAGGCAGCATCATTATTCGAATATTCACCCGAATCATTCCTTCGAACTTCTTCACCCAGAATCAGATCGCGTATGTCATTATACTTTAGCTTCTCTTTGCCGGAGGAATTACTTACGACAGTTCTCACAACTTCCCAACTGTTGGGTAGAGAAGCCAAAAGGATTAGGGCACGAATTTAATCATCAAATTCGATCTCAACAGATGATAGAGCATTCACGCTTTCACTGAACTCATTCAAGTGCTTTGTAACTGAAGCGCCCTCTGCCATGTTCAATCTGAACAACTTCTTCATCAGATGCACCTTGTTGTTCGCCAACGGATTTTCATACATACTCGTTAAGGCCGCCATTAGACCAGCAGTGGTCTTTTCTTTCACAACACTGTGTGCGACTGACTTGGCTAAGGTTAATCGAACAACCCCTAGAACCTGTCGATCCAGGAGTTTCCAATCTGCCTCGGACATCCCATCTGGCTTCGTTGAATCCAATAGAGGTTGTTGCGAATTTCTCCCATAGAGATAATCTTCAATCTGCATTCTCCAGCACCCGAAATCCGACCCATCAAACTTTTCGATTGCGTTTACAGATCCGACCCCTATCACTGATGATGTCGACGCCCCTTTCTCTGTCGTTCTGTCCTCTTCTTCTCCTGCCATCGATTCTTCCTGAATCTTCACGAATCTAGCTATGATACCAGTTGTTAGGATCGATGCTATAAAGAAAACAAAACGAAAAACAAAAAACACACAAGATTTACTTGGTTCACCCAAAATTGGGCTACGTCCAAGGAGCGGCTGTGGTTTTCACTATAATCACGAAAATAGTGTTCCATAGGAATATAACGATGATATAAACCCTATATAGGGCAACTCGGAATATATATAAAAACTCTCCGGTCCGGGCCTATCGGCCCGTCCCTCCGTTCTATAGACGAATCTCTCAAAAATCTTATTTAATTTCTTAACGGACCGTCAATCGGATTGGCTCGAATGCAAACCGAATTGTGCACTACCAGACTTCACACAAACATAACATGTGCCAATATCTGCTGCGGCAGCAACAGCAGCTCAGAAGCAGAAGGCAATGTTGCAAAGAGTCAACGCTGACATAACCAGCATTGTTGAAAATTTCAATCACCTGGTTAACGTTGCAAGGGTATCTCTCTATGTGCATGCACTTTATTTAATTGATCAATCATTTCAGTTTTCAGTTTCTAAGTACATCTATTGGTCTCAATATTGAAGCATTATCTTTGAGCTCACTTGATTACCAAAGCTGGCGTCCGTTGAACCCTGTTTACGTAGATCGATTGAACACTGCAGTTTAGATTAGATTGCATGAATCCCTAGAAAGTATAGGAATGTTAAACGTATTATTGTTTCCTGTAAGTCTTTTCCTGAAAGTACAGCTTCTTGAAGGTCTAGTGGAATGCTTTTGGACCATCATACTAGTGTTCAACAAACTTTTAATAGTGAAGTAACTATATTTTAGGTTCATAAGTTTCTCTTTATTCTGTATACAGAGATCTTTCCGAGTCCCAATTCACTAACTGAGTAAGAATATGAGCAGTTTTTTCTCCCAAGGGAGATCTTTTTTTATAAATTTTTATCCTAGGGGAGTTGGTGTAAAGAGTGAGACATCACCCTCATTATCTTGTATATAATAAAGCATTTATAAAAGGGTGGTTTTGGGTGCAAATAAAAATAAGAAAAAGAAAAAGCATCTTTACCGAAATGCTGGCTTGAAGTAGACTTAAATGGAGTATGGGGTTCCCATATCAGGGCCAATCATCACCATGAAGTTATGTTATCACTTACTAAGACAAAACACAAGTTTCAAAATTTTGTAAATGGTTTTAGAGCACTCAAAGCCGGTAGATGAAAACCACCTGGTTTAGTTATGCTCACATGGTACTGAATTTAAAACACGCCTAGGTTTCATCCGAGTGTATCAAATTCTGATTTCATGCATGATGGGTTTGTTTCCATTATGTTGGCACTTAATTTACTTATGCTACTTGTTTCGTCATTAATAAGGGTTCTGTCGGTTAGATATGTAATACTAAAAATACTAAAAGAAAGATGTTAGCGTTAATAAATTTTTATATTGATTTGCACATAAAGGACAAAGCTACCTGCTCAGTAAATTGTCCTAACATAATAATTTATGGGTATTCCTTAAAAATGAACGATACTATATCCTAACATCAGAGATGTGTCCAGGATAGAATTACCCGTTATGATTAGTATAACCACAATACTAGTCACCCACTCAAACGAACTCAACAACAATTGCAGAAGGAAAGTAAACATGCAAAGCGCAAAACAAAGCATGAAGAGGGGAAAAGAAGGCATGATAGTAGCTGCTTCTGGTGTAAGTTGAAATGACGAAGTCGTTTCTCTTTTATAGGCAGAGAGAAGAGAATAGATATATTGGTAATTGAATGAGAAACAATTCCGTGTATGGAGCACGAACATAAAAACAAAATTTAATTTAATTTCAAATTCAAATTTTAGATCAATTCAAATTCCGCCGGATCAGGCGCCCCCACATTAAAAACAGATTTAATTTTAAATTCTTTAAGGAAATAATTCAAAAATATTTTGTCCAAAAGGATAAGTCTTGGTTGACCCACACCCGCACCCGAACCCGAGTCCTGCCTGCCCGCCCGCCGACCGGACAGACGGCGGCTGCGTGCGTGCTTCTGTGCGAAGCACCACGCGTGTGTGAAATGTGTGGTTGCACCAACTAGCCCATATCCTAAGTCCTCTCCCATACACAAAAGTGTGTTAACCCCTAAGGGGCTTCCCTTAGATGCAAATTTCTAAGTAATATGGAGAGGTAACATCTTTAGTTTCTTCTATGTGGGACTAAAGGTTCATTCACAAATAGTGAAAATCAGCTAGTTTCCTTAGTGACCCCTTGGTCCTAAGATCCATTAATCCAAGACCAAAAACAAAACAATTAAGCCCATTTTCAATTAAGCCAATTTTCTCCAACAATCCCCCACATGAATGAAAATCCGATGAAAATCAGAAATCAGAAAGCGAGAAATACCACTATAGGAAATAGGTGTCCATAAAGTCTTGAACCTTTGCTTAGTGAGAAATTACCAGAACTACTTGATGGACAGTGAACGCGATGTCTTGAACTGCCATCGTTTGGTGTAGTTCATCAATAATTTCCACGCGTGATATCATTCTAGGTGCTGTCAAGTTCGTGTCGTTGTGTCCATTTTGGCCCTGGACGTATCCCGTTTCTCATAATGCTCTAGAGAATCAGCTCAATTCTCATAGGAAGCGGCCACTTCCACATTCAGATAGGTGAGTTCCATCAGGAGTGTTTACTGCTACACCCCACTTCAATCTTAAATTGAAACTATAAAACTTATTAATATTTAATAAAAAGTCATCATTCACATGCATTCACACTATCACGTCTACATCATAGGGAAGGGACAGAGAATGAAATTCTCTGATAGTGTTTCCTTTAACCCACCATAAATTAGTTGTCTCATTCAAAACCTTGATCTTGGGATCTCTAGTCAGCAAGGTTGAGTATCCTTCATGGCAAGTTTATTTAATAATCTTAAGCCCCATCCCCCTTGATGCGTTACTAACTATCTCCTAAAAAACCTTTCGTCAAAGAGTCCGCGATATTCTCCTTAGAGCTCACAAAGTCAACAGAAATAACGCCAGTTGAGATTAGTTGTTTTAGGGAATTATGTCTTCTACGAATGTGTATAGACTTCCCATTATAGTTGCTGTTTTTAGCATTAGCTATTGCAGCTTCACTATCACAATGTATAGATATAGCTGGTACAAGCTTATGCCAGAGAGGAATGTCTTCTAAAAAATATCTTAGCCAAGCGGCTTCCTCTCCTGCTTTATCTAACGCAATAAACTTCGATTCCATAGTGGATCGAGCTATACATGTCTGTTTGGAACTTTTACAAGATACATACCCACCTGCTAGAGTGAAAACTTATCCACTCGTGGACTTAGACTCATCTGATTCTGATATCCACTTTGCATCACAAAATCCTTCAAGGACTACAGGGTATCTCTCATAATTTAAACAAAAGTTCAAAGTGTACTTCAAGTACCTCATCACTCTAATAAGTGGATCCCAATGCTCCTGGCCCGGATTAAAGGTATACCTACTCAACTTACTCACAACATAAGCAATGTACGGTCTCGTACAATTCATCAAATACATCAGACTTCCTATAAAATATGAGTATTCAAGTTGTTAAACTCCATTACCTTTATTCTTTTTAAGTCTACAACAAGGATCATACGGAGTACAAGCAGGTTTACAATCAAACTGATTATATTTTTTAAGCACAGATTCAGCATAATGAGATTGAATAAAACTATATCCATTAGAATTTCTTCTAATCTTCATCCCTAAGATCACATCAGCGGGGCCTAAGTATTTCATGTCAAAGTTCTCATTTAGCATGTTCTTTGTAGAATTAATTACATCCATGTTTGTACCAAGTATAAGCATACCATCAACATACAAGCATACAATCACACATGCATCATTCACAAGTTTATTATAAACACACTTGTCAGATTCATTGATTTTAAAACCACTAGAAGTCATTACATGATCAAATTTTTCATGCCACTGTTTGGGTGCTTGTTTCAAACCATAGAAATATTTTTTCAGTTTACAAACTTTGTTTTCACAACCTTTCACTACAAATCCCTCAGGTTGGTCCATGTAAATTTCTTTATCTAATTCACCATTTAGAAAAGATGTCTTTATATCCATTTGATGTATCTCTAAGTTATGAATGAAAAAAAATAACAATTAACATTCTAATGAAAGTAACTCTAGTAGCAGGTGAATAAGTATCAAAGAAATCTAGACCTTCTTTCTGTTTATAACCTTCAGATACTAATCTAGCTTTGTATTTTTTCACAGTTCCATCTACCTTACTTTCCTTTTGAAGATCCATTTATAACCTATGGGTTTACACCCTAGAGGTAAATCTACAATCTCCCATGTACCATTATGTATAATGGAATCCATTTCACTAATGGCAGATTCTTTCCACCATGAAGCTTTAGAAGAATCATGACTTATCTATAAGTCTGTGGATAAGTCTAAGCTAAGCATGTTATGAAGTCTGGCACCAAAGATTTTTCAGTTCTAAGTCTTTTACCTATTGTAGGCTCAAATTCATCTTCATCTTCCTCTAAAGGTATGTCTGACTGGTCGAAGGGACATCTAGGGGATCAACACATATCATACGAAAATCAGATTTCAGTGGAAATATATTTTAAAAAAACACAACATCCCTAGATTCCATAATAGTATTCGCACCAATTTCATAAATTTCAGAACTTACAACCATAAATCTATATGCAGTAGTGTGCTCAGGATACCCTATGAAGACACAGTCAACAATTTTGGGTCCTATCTTGGTTCTCTTAGGTGGAGGAATGGAAACCTTAGCCAACCACCCCCACACTTTAAAGTATGCATAAGAAGGTTGTCTACCTTTCCATAACTCATATGGAGTTCTGTCTGATCCTTTAAAGGGTACTCTGTTCAAGAAATAACAAGCTGAGAGGACTGCCCCCCCCCCCCCCCCCCACAAGTTTGCAGTTAATCCTGAACTAATTAACATGGTATTCATCATCTCCTTAAGGGTTCGGTTCTTCCGTTCATCCACACCATTAGATTGTGGTGAATAATGAGGGGTTACTTCGTGTATAATTCCATGTTCTATGCAAAAATCTCCTATAGTAATTACATATTCACCACCACGGTCAGACCTAACAGTTTTAATGGTAGCACTCATTTGGTTTTCAACTTCTAGTTTATACATCTTAAAGGCTTCTAAGGAATCATCCTTACCTTTAAGCAAATATATGTGACAGTACCTCATCCAATCTTCTATAAAAGTGACAAATCATTTCTTACCACCTCTAGTTTGAACTGATTTCATGTCAACTAGTTCTGAATGAATTAATTCTAAGGATTTAGAATTTCTTTGAATATTTTTTCTAAAAGGTTTTTTAGCATATTTTGATTCTACACATACTTCACATTTATGTTCATTATCCAAACTAAATTTGGGTATGCAGCCTATGCTAGCCAGTTTACGCATTGACTTATAATTTACATGTCCAGGTCTACCATGCAAAACATTTAATGACACACAAAACATAAGCAGAAAAATCAATTTTATTCATTTCATCATAGGTTACATTAAGTTTGTAGAGAGCCTCGGTCTTATAACCCTTACCTACATAATTGATAGACACTTAATTTATACATGTTTACCACCTTATTTATATTTTCTAGTGATCTTATTTGTATTAATTTTATGATTTTATTGTTCTATAGGTTGTACACATAAAATCTGAAGTTATAAATAAAACTTGGCTAAATAGATGTCTCCAAGCATTACTCTAGGTGTCACTGTCCAACTCTACATGTGCAGTTTCTAAAATTCGAAGCAACTGATCAGTGTATTGTGTCTATTGGGTGGCTTCGGATGAGTGAAAAGAACTGCTGATAGGCGTGAAGAGTGAAAAGATTGGAGTTGAGGTCCACGTGATTGAGAGAGGTCTTCTGAAGAGGGGAGACGGATGATTAATGTTGAGGTGAGAAGTGGATAGAAAATAGATGAAACAAAAGTGATTGATAGAGGAGAGATTGGAGAATAGGTACGGCTGGAAAGTGGGAGAGAAAAAAAAGCATTAAAAAGCATTAAACAGAGAAAAGACGGAGACAAAGTCTGCCACAAAATAGAAGAAAGAAGTAGGGTGCGTCAGTTGGGTTATTGGACCACGTGATTGGAGTAGGGGATGTAGACTTCTTTTAGGTTTACTTTTGGATTAGACTTTTTTTTTGGGTTCCGGTTTTGTTTGGAAGAAAGCAATCTAGAAAGGATAACGCAGGAGAAGAGGGCTAGAACTAAGGACCGAAGTGATTGAAAAAAGTAGGGAGAGGTTTGGCTTCTTTAGGTTTGATTGGTGGAGGTACTTTTTCTCTTTTAGGAAAGTAGAAGGCTACTGTACGGTGATGAAGTGAAGAAAAAAGAAGTGGGTACAAGATGACGTGGTTGGTGAGACTTCTTGGGAGGCGTTGAGGTGTTGATGTGTGAAAGGATGAGAGTTATAAAAGGAAATAGAGACAAGTGATAGGATACATACCTATAGAGAGGGCACACCACGTGGGGTTTTGTGAGGGCTGCTAGGTGAGGTTTGGTAAAGCGGAGAGAACAGGTTTTCTCTTAAAATCTAGTATAAAAGAAGGACAGTAGCAGACGGAGACGGGGAGGATATGAAGGCTGATACATGAGTTTTTCTTTTGGAGTTATTTAGGTTTTTCTTGGATAGAGGGGAAAGGCGTCAGAGTACGCAGACAGAAAAATAGAAGAAGTTCTGTGGTTGGTGGCGTGAAGAAGGGGAAGCTCGGCTGGGGAGTTTTACAGCACAAAGAACAATACAGAATACAGGAAGAAAACCAGAAGTGGAAAAGGCACAATTAAGGGTTCAATCTTCTCCTTTTTTATTCTTCTTAATTATGTTTATGGGTTTTAAGAAACCCATCTCCATGTTCTAATTAATTTGTAACTACGGTTTAATGTTGAAACCACTTAAAGTTTTAGATCAATTAAATGAATTATTTGATACAGACTATTATGATTTGAATTGATTAATTCCATGATTTTGATTTATTGAATTTTATTAAACAATTGTGATTTCGTTAGATGGTACATGCTTGGCCTTGGTTTTTGATGTTCCATGATTTTGGTATACAATTGCTATTTTGGAAATCTACTTGTTGCAAATATATTTGTCTACTTATTTGATATTTCATGCGTGGGATAAATCCTTAGATGGGGTATGCTTAGAATAGCCAGGTATTATTTGTGGACCTATAATTAGTTTCATACAATTTTCTCGATGACGCAATTCAATGGTGTATGCTTAGACTTAGAACTTTTGATGCACCATGCTTAGGGCGTCCCAGTGATATTTGCGACTCTAAATATTCAGGAGTTATGTTTCACTTCAGTAATTTAATAGAAATAGTGATGGATACTAAAAACCCTGGTTACTGTTTCTCCCATTTGATTTATTTTATTAGTTTAGTTTGTTTTATTATTTTATTTATAAATCTAAAAATCCAAAACTATTATTCTTGGTTAGTTTATTAAGATTATTGGTTGCAGTATTGTCCCCGCTCCATGTGGGTTCGACCCGTACTTGCCGTTGTCTGCATTGTAGACACCGTGCGATTGCGGTTATTTATATAGGGTATTCTAAAATCCTATCAATAATCCTTACCCTTAGTGACAACAACTTTCCCAGATTCAAAAACAAGTTTAAAACCCTTATCTAAAACACCACAAGAAACAAGATTTTTGCTGATGTCCGGAACATGAAAAACTTCATTCAATGTGAGAGTCTTGCCAGAAGTGAGCTTTAGCCCAACTTTTCCTTTTCCTTCGACCTGTGCTGCAGATGAGTTACTCATGTAGACTTTTTCCCTTCCCCTACCTTCTGATAGGAGGTGAACATATCTCTGTTTCCACAGACATGCTTGGTAGCACCAGAGTCTACCCACCAGTCTCTCACATTGGTTAGCAAATTAACTTCAGACACCGTACCAGAAAACTCGTTTTTGTTGTTTTCAACCAAATTAACATTGTTTTTCTTATTATTAAAGTCCTTACATTTTCTACAGTGCATTTCCATATGGCCAGGAGTTCCACAAACATAAAAAGCACCTTTAATTTTACCAATGCCAGATTTGGGTTTCTGAAATATCCCTTTCTTGTGATGACCAGTCTTAGGGTTGCGAATGCTGCTCACCCTTTTCAGTATTGGAAGACTTGTGTTCAATTACATGTGCCTTGTTGGACATGTGCCTTCCAGAAGATACATTCTTGTCTTTGGAGCACAGTAACTCTTCCAAATGACAGAGCCATATGCTCAGCAAATTGTCCTTAACACAATAGTCCGCGGGTACTCCTCAACAATAAGAGATGCTATACCCCTACAGTGAAAACAGAATGTTAAAGATGATTTTATTTTCTTAAGTTTTCAATCAGATTACAATCTCTTATATACACATAATATTCAAAGCTTGTAAACAGAATTTGGTGAAGATTATGATTGCTTGAGCATATCCTGTTCAACCCTTAAGACTCGGCTGTGGACCTGTAGAACTTATCAGGTTGTTGTGGACTTGTCAGGTTGTTGTAGAACTTGTGTGCCTGGTTGCTGAGGCAGGCTGTAGTCCTGAGTCTGTTGGCCTAACACTTCCCCTCAAGTTGAAGGGGAGCTTGCCGACATTCAACTTGCTTCTCATAAATTGATATCTTTGAGACATTATCCCTTTTGTGAATATGTCAGCTATTTGATCCTTGGAAGATATGAACTTTACTTGCAACTCTTTATTTGCCACCCTCTCTCTGACAAAGTGATAATCTATTTCTATGTGTTTGGTGCGTGCATGGAATACTGGATTTGCTGTCAAATAAGTTGCTCCCAGATTTTCACACCAAAGGACTGGTGTTGCTGTTGTGATGCCAAACCCAGTAAGCAATGATTGGATCCAAATAAGTTCTGAAGTTGCAATTGCTAGACCTCTGTATTATGCCTCTGTACTTGATTTGGAAACTGTTTTTTGTTTTCTAGCACTCCAGGAAATGAGATTACCTCCAAAATAGATACAATATCCACTTGTTGAACGTCTGTCATCCAGGTTTCCAGCCCAACCTGCATCTGAGTAGGCTTGGATGAAGAATTCCGATGTTTGTTTGATGTGTAAACTGTATTTTATTGTATGCTTGAGATATCTCAGGATTCTTTTGACGAGTTCCCAATGCTCTATATATGGATCCTGCATGTACAGGCTTGCCTTGTTGACTGCAACAAAAATGTCTGGTCTGGTCAGGTGCAGGTATTGCAAGGCCCCAACAATACTTCTGCATAGTGATGGATCACCAAACTTTGTTGTTCCTTGATTCTTTAGATTCATTTATGAACAGAGTGGGGTGCTCATTGGTTTGATGCCATCAAGCTTTGTGCGTTGTAATAAGTCTTCTATGTACTTCTGTTGGCTAAGAAACAAAGATTTGTATTGATGTAGTACTTCAATGCCAAGAAAGTAAGATAGGTTGCCCATGTCTTTTACTGCAAAAACATCACTAAGTTCACTGATTAAATGATTTATAACACCTTCCTCAGAGCCAGTAATAACTATATCATCCACATATATTAAGATGTATATTATGTGAGACAATGTTTTCCTGACAAACAAAGAGCTGTCAGCTATTGAAGCCTTGAAGTTTTTACTTAGAAGATAGGAACTGAGTTTGGAGAACCACACTCTGGATGCCTGTTTTAATCCATAAAGGGCTTTATGTAGCCTGCAAACATGGTTAGGGAATTCCTGATCAGTGTAACCTGTAGGTCGTCTCATGTACACCCCTTCTTCAAGTTCCCCATGCAAAAATACATTTTGAACATCTAGTTGGCGCAACTGCCAATTGTGCATGGTTGCAATGGACATCACCAGCCGTATTGTACACGAATTTACCAGTGGACTGTATGTCTCACCATAGTCGACTCCTTCCTGTTGATGATATCTCTTTGCAACTAACTTGGATTTATAACGATCTACTTCCATCTGAGGTTTGTTTGATTCTGAACACCCATTTGGAACCCACCACATTCATTCCATGTATAAATGGAACCAAAGACCAAGTACCGTTGCGCATATGTGCATTATATTCTTCATCCATTGACTTTCTCCAGTATGGATCTTGGCTGGCCTTGGTATAGCATGTAGGAGCCATGAACTCAGAAGTCTCAAGTGGATGCTTTGTTGCTGTAAGACATAGTTTCTGTATAGGTTTAGAGATGCCCCTTTTTGCTCTTGTAACCATTGGGTGTGTTTCTGTTGTTGTGGATGGTAGATCCTTATGAATGGTAGATGTTTGTGGTAGTTTTGTAGGGATATGAAGTTCTGTATAGGTAGTGGTGTCTATTACAGCATGTGCAGATAGGGACCTGTTGTATCTCAGGTGCACATGAATTATTTGTGAATGGATGAGAAAACAAGATTGTGGTAGAATGACTTACCTTGTTTTCATATGGCACAGATGGAATCTTCTGCTTGGCTTCAAATGGGAATTGAGCTTCTTTAAATCTTACATGTCTAGATATATAAACTCTATGGCTTGAAAGGTTTATGCACAAATAACTCTTATGAGGACCACTGTAGCATATGAGACACAAGGAAGGGACCTGGGTTGTAGCTTATTAGAATTGTAGGTTCTTAGACTTGGGTAGCATAGACATCCAAATAACTTAAGTTTGAGCAATTCGGTTTCTTGTTAAATAGTAAATCTAAAGGGGTTTGGTCATTATTTTTTGATGCAGGACACCTTTTGATCAAAAAACAAGTTGTTGAGAATGCCTCTGACCAGTAGGCAGATGGCATAGAGGCTTGAAATAATAATTCTAAACCAGACTCAGTGATATGTCTGATTCTGCGCTCAGCTAAGCCATTTTGAGATGAAGTGTGAGGACACAAAAACCTGTAAATTACACCACAGGAATTTAGGAAGGCAGTGAATTTTTTGTATTCTCCACCATTGTCAGATTGAAATTTTTTGAGAGTGTGATTGAGTTGATTTTTCAATCTGTTTTTTCCAATGAACAAAAACTTGTAGAGCATCTGACGTTCTGTCTAGAGGGTATATCCAGGTATAATGAGAATATGCATCCATTAAAAGCAGATAATAATAAAACCCATTTTTTGATAGATGAGGAGAAACCCATAAATCAGAGACAACCAAACTAAGAGGTTTGTCATACACTGTAGTACTAGTAGAGAAAGGAAGTTTTCTACTTTTGCTTAAATGACAAGAATGACAAAATTGAAACTCTTTATTTTTAACAGGTAATGAGAAATTTTTGATAATTTTAGATACTGTGTGCAACTGAGGATGGCCTAAACGCTGGTGCCAGACAGGAAGTGAAGCAGAAAGGTAGTCAGAAGGTTTATTGGTCTGAATTCTCTGAACACCTTCAAGAACATAAAGCCCATTCTCATTCTTGCCTTGCAAGAGGATTTTGCATGTGTGCAGATCCTTAACAAGAAAGAAAGTTGAGTAAAAAACAAAGCATACATGATTATCTTCACAGAATTTGGTTACTGACAAAAGGTTTGCTTTTATTGAAGGAACATGTAGAATATTGTTAAGATAGAAATTATGATTGTTGTGTGTGAAATATGCCTTACCAACATTGGCTATTTGCAGAAAGTTACCATTCCCTACATGAACTCCTTCTGTGCTATCATATTCATGGCTTACAGACAATGCACCCATGTCTGCTGTTAGGTTATTTGTTGCACCAGAGTCTGGTACCCAGATGCTATCGGTTGCACCCCCTGGCAAAGCTATATAAGCTTGAGGTTTCTGTTACTGCTTCCTAGTCCCCCTATCTTCTTTACAACGAAACTATCACTTCTTTGCTATGTGGCCTTGTTTGCTACAGATTTGGCAAGGGACATGATCAGATTGGGAGAACCTGTCTGGTTGGTAGTTTGATGTCTGTTGTTGGAACTGACTTCTTTGTGTGTATCTTTTATTTTGCTGTCTGGGTTGAAACCTGGGATTATTATGTGTTGTAACATTTGCCAATGGCTCCTGGAGCTGAGCTAGCTGTTTTTCTAAGCGCATGTCATATGTTATCAGATGCGCAAATAATATTTTGGCAGTTAAGTTATCAATAGTGCTTAGAGAAGTCACTATTGGATCATATGCCTGATTCAATCCATTCATGATGGATTGTTTCTTGTCATCTTCAGTAATTGAAACTCCAGATGCAGTTAATGAATTGAACAATGTTTTTGCTTTAGATATGTATTCATGTATAGAAAGGTTACCTTTGAGCAAGTTGTGCAGTTCTCGTTTCAGGTGCATTTGATGTGCTTGATTGTTTGGAGCAAACCTTTCTTCAAGTGCTTCCCAGACTTCCTGAGATGTGTTAAGACCAACAACACCAGTCATAACTCCCTCAGTAAGTGATGGTAGGAGCCAACCCATTAGTATGTTGTCTTTCTCTTCAAACTTTGTAAACTCAGGGTTTTCTTTAGTTTGGTTTGGTAAATGCTGTGGGTTTTTTTTTCAAATGTTTCATCTATGAAACCGGACAAATTATAACCTTTTAACAAAGGTTTAAACTGTGTCTTCCACAATATGTAATTTTTTTCTTTGAGTTTGATGTTAACAAGATGGTTAATGTGAATTTGTTATAGCATATTGGTGTTTGCAGCCATTGTGCCTAGGTTTGGGATCTTTTGCTCTGATACCAAGTGAAAAAAGAATGTTAAAGATGATTTTATTTTCTTAAGTTTTCAATCAGATTACAATCTCTTATATACACATAATATTCAAAATTTGGTTAAGATTAGGATTGCTTGAGCATATCATGTTCAACCCTTAAGACTCGGTTGTGGACCTGTAAAACTTATCAGGTTGTTGTGGACTTGTCAGGTTGTTGTAGAACTTGTGTGCCTGGTTGCTGAGACAGGCTGTAGTCCTGAATATGTTGGCATAACACCCACATCGGAGATGTGTCCAGGATAGAAATGCATGTTATGATTTGTATAAGCACAATACAAATCACCCACTCAAACGAACTTAACAACAAGATAGATTACAGAAGGGAAGTAAACAAGCATTGCGCAAAACAAGGCAGGAAGAAGGGAAAAGAAGGCAGGATAATAGCTGCTTCTGGTGTAAGTTGAAATGACGAAGTCGTTTTTCTTTTATAGGCAGAGAGAAGAGAATAGATATAATGGTAATTGAATGAGAATCAATTCTGTGCATGGAGCATGGACATAAATTGTAAAACGGAATTAAAACGGGCAAAATTTAAATCAATTTCAAATTCAACTTTCAAATCAATTCAAATTCCGTCGGGTCAGGCGCCCTCCACATTAAAAACAAAATTTAATTTAATTTTAAATTCTTTAAGAAAATAATTCAAAAATATTTTGTCCAAAAAGATAAATCTTGGTTGACCCACACCCACACCCCCGCCCGGACCGGCCGACCGGCGTGCTTCGGTGCGAAGCACCGCGCATGTGTGAAATGAATGGTTGCACCAACTAGCTCATAGCCTAAGTCCTATCCGATACACAAAAGTGTGTTAATCCCTAAAAAGCCTCCCTTAAATACAAATTTCTAAGTAATATGGAGAGCTAACATCTTTAGTTTCTCCTATGTGGGACTAATGGTTTATTCATAAATAATAAAAATGAGCTAGTTTCTTAGTGACCCCTTGGTCATAAGATCTATTAATCTAAGACCAAAAATAAAACAATTAAACCCATTTTCTCCAACACTGTCTTTGACAAATTTCTAAGTCGGTATTTCATCTGCTTAATTTTGAAGCATGCTTATTCATGCCGGTGAACCCGTTTCTTAGTCACTCTCACATCTTCAAGAATATCTTATCATTTGTTTTTGCCTTCATGGGAGCTTTTTTGCTGCTGTTCTGTGGCATAAGCTAATTGTATCTATCGTCTTATGCTATTTATCATATATGTATTTTCCGTATCGATCTTCTTGTAGGTGAGTGATTCGCCAGTTAGGAATTCACAAGAAGCATTTATGATGGAGATGCGTGGAGCGAGAATGGGTAAGCTGTGTTTTTTAGCCTCGTCACAGTATTCAACTTAATACATAGAAACAGAATAGTTTTATATTTTTGACTACAGCACTGAATTTTCTATGAGCTTGCTAGATTTTCCACTTACCTTCTAACAATCTGTTACGCACTGATGGCATTGCAAGATGCTGGTTTATAGGTCAAGCACACCACAAATGATAGCCAAATTTTGAATTTAGTTCTTAACGACACACATCTTAAATGGTTCCATGGTCATCATCAGGTGGACCTTTACT
Organism: Papaver californicum; assembly: GCA_023531435.1. Taxonomy (NCBI): domain Eukaryota; kingdom Viridiplantae; phylum Streptophyta; class Magnoliopsida; order Ranunculales; family Papaveraceae; genus Papaver; species Papaver californicum. The sequence continues at coordinate 2,826,175 of JAJJMC010008078.1, read as the reverse complement.
AAATGTCCACCGGTGCTCCGTTTTGTAACATCTAGAAAAATCATTACCTGATGTATGATGTATCACCATCCTTTGGATGAGAATAAAGGAGAGAAGGGAGAAGGAGAGGTCCTTTCTTCACTTGAAAGACCATCTCTCCTCAATCCTTGTGATTTTTTCGAACATTTCTAGGAAAAAAATTAGGTGGAATCAAGATAAAGATATGGGCCTATATTGTCAAAATAACTGTTTTATGTGAGGTATGACTGAATAATTTGTATCTATCGATCATCTCTTTGCCCTTGCCCTAGAAAGTGGGTTGCGGCTACCCTTTGAATATTGAACAACAAGTGGTTCAAACGCTTATTTTTGGGCTTTATCTTATGGTGTTATACCAACTTACTATAAAAGTTTCTTGCTTCTACTGATCAAAATAACTGATTTGCCGAACAGGTTCAGGCAGCAGATTCCTTGCTGAAATTGGTATCGGAGCTGAGGCAGACAGCTGTCTTTTTCGGTTGGCATCTTTGAATGAGCATTGTGATCACCAAAAATCTAGCTCTTTTGGGATCACAATCAAAAATGTATAAAATTTAATAAAGTACATCTTCTTATCCTAAATCGCTCCACCATAACATTTTGAAAGTGAAAAACAATCAAAATAAAATAAAATGACACAAGACTTTATGTGATTTAATCAATAAAACTATTTACATCCAAAAGTAAAATAATTGGATCCATTTGATATGATCATATTAACATCTATACAGAAGAAAAGAAAAGAGAAATAATCTATATCAATTAGATGGCTTCATATAATCATAATCATGTTAATCATGAATAAAATGAATTAAAACTATTACATAATTTCATACCTAAGCTCTTTGCTATTACTTCAATGTCTACAGTCTACTTTCCCTTTAGATTTTCCAACCCCTTTTCCCTGTTAATGAGCTTGGTATTTATAGCTAAATTGATGGAGCCCACCAATCTACATTTCCACATATTTATTCTTATCCATTCTTAGTGAAATGTGTAATTCCACAAAGCCTATTTGCAATTCCCGCACGGCTTGATCGTTCCTTCCGCAAGTCTTATCATGCGTACTGCCTGTTTCCCATAGTTTATTTCGGATTATCCCGCACTTCTTATGCGGTCTTGTAGTTAAATTATTATTATTTTGGATTGGAATGACTGTTGCGATCTTATTTGAATCATGGCATGTTCAACACGTAGATATTTAAAGTGATTCGTCATACTTTAATTCTTTACGTTCCGCTGCTTGGAGAGTCGATACGTGTCAGTCATGCATCGGTACTCATTATTGCTCTTTATTGTGTCAGGCTTTCCCGCTACCTGTTGTCAGTCGAGCAATTAAAGCTGTCTGTCTTGATCAGTGCACTTTACTTTCCCGCTACCTACGTGTAAGTCAGGCAGCAAGGCTATCTGTTTTGTGCAGTGTGCCTTACTTTCCCGCAACCCACGTGTCGGTCATGCATTAATACTGTCAGGATCACTTTAAAGATTTTACAGCTGTCAATTCAACGCTTTCAAAATATTTTGTTCCAGTGTTTCTCGTCTCATCATAGTTCGTTAATCCTCCAATAGTTTTTAAACACGTGTGCCTCAGATTTTATTCTCTCACAATTTACCCCCTTTTCCTTTTTCCGAATTTTTACAGCTGTTAAAAAATTTTGAAAAAAGGAAAAATAATGATTGCTTTTCTATTTCCCACGCCTGCAATAACTTTTTTTCGCACGTTACACTTTTTCCTATTTTTTCGCTAGCATTAACTCACTTTTGTACGTTTTTGTCAGTTGGCGCTTTTCGAGGAAATCAAATCTCTGAACTTTATTTCTTTTCAGACGGTTCGTCAGTTTCAGCATTCTCCTATTTAATACCAATTATTTTCTTCATTCCATTCTTTACACCTTTTGTCTCCTGCTTCTTAAAGTTGCAGCACTTTTCATTCCTTCAAGCTTTTCAAAGATTCTTCAATAAACAGGTAAGGGCATCAACATCATCATCGGGATCCAGTCTTTCCTATTATCAAGACATTCTTCTTAGACTCTTTTACTCCTCTGTAAGTGATTCTTTTTGCTTTTAGCTTGAATATTATTCACTGTCATGTAGATTCTTTTGAGTTTAATAGTGATGATGATGTTGATGCCCTTACCTGTTTATTACTTATTGGAACGAACAATGATTGTGAAGTTGTTGAATTTTCTTTTGATGATTGGTTATTCTGACATGATCCCTGATTTCACCTGATTATAGAATAATTGTTATCTTATTGTTTTTTTATTTTGCAACTTTTTATTTTGCTCATGCCTTTTGATCTTTAGTAATCTTATTTTTCCTTTCTTCTCTGTGTAGATAAAAATATATCATGGCTGAAAAAGGTAAAACTCGAGTTTCTGATGATGCTTCTCGTCAAAATGATCAACCTTTACACATGATGCCATCCCGTTATCCTGTATCGAGGAGTCATCCTTCGGAACCTGCAAGACCCGCAGGTGTCCATGCAGTGAATAATCCTGTTCCTAAAGATAAGCGGGCTCAGAAAAGTTACAGCATCTATAAATCTCGAAGATTTTAAAAGGATCCACGATCTCGAAATATTCAAAATCTCCTTTTATGATTGTGCTTCCGATGAAATTTCCCTAGAAATGATAGAAGGTTTTCAGTATTCCAATGACAATAATCCCCGCAGGAGCTATAGATGCGGGTTTACAGCTCCCCTTGTACCAAAAAGAGAATCCTTATCAATTTGAAGTCCTTGCGAGCCGTGATCAATCTCACCAAGGCTTAGTGCGGTTTGTCGCGAATACAATGGAAATTGGTGGAGAATACTTAATGAATGCAGCTTGCGTAGCCAAGGAAGGACCGGGTTTTCATGCTACGTTCCGGACCTTAGGTTAAGAAAATATTATATAGTGGCAAATTTCCATGCCACGTATGCGGACAATGTTTCCGCCAAAAATTTCAAGAATTGGAGTGTTAGCCCGAACCGCAAAGGTGGGAAAGGGTTCCGTTTACTAACGGAGATTGACAAAGCGAAACTGAAGTATGTTCAGGGAACAACGGTCCCTCTTAAGGAAAGAGTTCGGGTAGATCACGACTATCAATGGTATCGCACCCCTCTCCTTATTGAAGGTCCTTGGGTCTTCGGGTCTGCTCCCAACAGCGTAGTGTACGACCTTTTCACTCGTTTCAACGGTTATTGCCCTTGGCAATTAAATTTTTCTGATTTCAAGTGCCCTCTTCTCAGGAGGTACGTAATTTTTTTTCCCACATATTGCTTGAGTATAGTTTTCGTTTAACAATTAAATTTCCTTTTTCTTTTTATAGTCGCAAGTTGAGTAGGAGACTGAGCCGCTGGATGATGAAGGCACTCAGGATGATACGAGGTTAAAGCGCAAGGCCACGCCTCTTCTAGAAAAGGTATTATTTTATGCGTTGATCTCTTATACATTGCTTTTAGAATTTCCTCTGATGAAGCATTGCAGTATATTTATAGGGTCGGAAGAGAGCGAAATGCACGCCCCGTGCTTCTACAGATAGGGAAGAGGGTGAGATTCATGATTCTCCTCTCCATCATCCACGCTCTAGAGGTGAAGGAAGTTCTGCTACAAAAAGGCAAGAAGGAGGTCAGCGTATTCCCCTTTCTACTAACGAACTTCGAATCTGCGGGACAACATGATGTTGTGGAAAAAACCTCGCAGGTTCCGAAGAATTACTCGGATCAAGTTATTGTCCCTGATCCTTCTTTCTATCTTCAATTCTCTCATCTACCTGGGGATGAGCCTCTTGAAACTTCTTCTAATGAAGATGAGACGACTGCTAAAGAGAATCGCAACCCTCAGGCATATGTTGCAAAAACAGTAGTGGCCCCGCAAACACATGTTGCGGAGACAGAAGTGGCCCCGCAATCACACGTTGCGGAATCAGAAGTGGACCCGCAAGCACATGTTGCGGAAACAGAGGAGACGACAAGCACCAGTACAACGAATAATATGCCCTCAAGCATTATGACAACAACTGTTCCTGTTAGGCCTTTTTGCTGGTGCGAGCGGGGTTGATACTGATGAAACTCAACAGAACCCAGAGTTTCCTCAATCGAGCAGAAGAAAGGAAGTCGCAGAGGCTTCTATTCTCTTAAATAAAGAAGAGGAAGCTTTCAAATGGTTCATGTCAAAGAATCTTCTCTCCGTTCCATTCAATTATCTTCCGGTCAAATCTGATAGCTCTTCGGTTTCTCGATTGCGTAAATCTATGGAAGCTGTTCTATACGATGCGGTTAGAGATGCTTAGTTAAAATATCAAGGAGAAGATGTTGATCCTTCGTTTCGCATCATCGAGCCCTCTTCGCTTGCGAATACACTTGCACTTGCGGATGGACAAGTGTACTCCTTCCCTCAGCAAACTCTTGTACAGGTATTTTAACTGTAATCTTACTTCTTAATTTTTTCTTATTCCCTATTCTAATTATAGTTTTAATTTCGTAGCTTGGTCGGGGTCAAAGCGCCTTACACACTGCGTATCAATTCTACAAGGCGCGGTCCTCCATGATGGAGTCCCAATTCAGAGCTGTGGAAAGTGACGCCTTGAACTTGCAGCGGGAGAATGATAAACTCCACCAACAAGTGCTGAATCTTCAGAACCAAGGTTTTGTTCTTTCTTTTAGTTACTTTTTCCTTTATTTCATTTCTCTTATTTTCTGAACTACTTTATGGGATCACCGGGGGATTCAGAACTTGTATCTAGGATGCAGCATAGGATTACGCAGTTGAGAGATCATGTTGTAAAAGTTAATAATGAGAATGTGGAGGTTAAGACAAAATTCAATGATCTTGTGGATAGTCATGATTCGGTTATTCAGAAATATAATAAATTAGAGTCACAACATCGGCTTTTATACGTGGAAAAAGTTCGCAAGAAAGTCGAGTTTGACGTCATTTTGTTGTGGACTAAATGTTGCGTTTCTGAAGCACAGGCAGTGTCCAAAAAATTGAAAGAAGAGAACCGCAAGCTTTTCATAGAGCGACAGGATATCCTTTCGGTATTTTCCCAATCTGATTCATATCATCATTCAAAGCTTTCTTCTTACATCGCTCAGCTTATTGAAGACAGAGACAACTCTACTGCATAGGCTTATGCCAAGGGAAAAACCCTTTCGGATGCTCAGGCTACAATTGTAAACTTATCTGATTATGTTCTTCATCGCGAAAGCGATATTCTCCGTTTGCACAAAGAAGTGGCCAAATGCACATCTAAGTTAAACCATTTGCGGGATAATGAAACAGAGTTATCTCAGTGTCAACAACATCTTGAACGACTCAAAGCCAATTACAACAAGCTTTCAGAAGAATATGATTTCTTTGATATTACGAAAGATGCAATGGGTCGTGAGCTAGTAGAGTTTGAATCCCTCGCAAGAGGTATCTTATTTGATCGCAAACTTCAAATTTAATATTATTCCCTTATTAATTAATTTGTTACTTTAATTTCAGGTTTTGAAGAAAAGTTTAAAGACGCAACAACAAGAGCTGCTAAGGATGAGGGAGAGCTTGGTGCCGCAACCACTAGATTAAAGAACTCAATAAACAACTTGAGCTATCTTCTGCAAAGGTAAAGGAAGCACAAGCTCAGCTTGATCTTGCTTCCACAAAAGCCAATAAAGCGCAAGCTCAAGTTGAGCTTTCTTCTTCCAGAGTTAAGAGTGTTAAAGAGACTCTAAAGCATGATGCTATGAAGAACAAAAGCCTTGTTCGGGATTTAGCTACCGAGAGAGGGAATATAAACTTTTTAAAAAATAGAATCCGAACATGTGAAGCTGCAATAACTCAATTCAAGGTGGAGATTGCAAATAGAAAAGATTATATTGAATGGTTAAGAGTCGAAGCTAAAGCTAAAATTGCAAAAGAAGTCAATAACACTCTTGATAGAGTTGAAGCTGATGGTTTTACAACAGTTTATAAGCGCCGAGATGTTCCAAACAATCCTCCCTTCAAAGGCATAACTCCAGCTTCTTAGCTTTCTTTTTGTTGTTTTGTTCTTCTTCATTCCTATTTCAGTTGCTTTTTCATTTTTCCTTGTAACTTTGTTCCTACAAAATAGATTTTGAATATATATTAATTATTAATTTATTGTATGAGTGTAATTTACTTTAGCCACAAGGAAATCTTTATACCTTGTGTTATATTGTGGGTGTAGCACATGTCTAACTCCACTCGGGCCAGGAGGAAGTTAGGATGCCGTCCCGAAAGTCTCCTAAAATGGAGAAAGATTCAACAATTAAAATCACATTAGGCACCCCTGTTGGTGAAAGACCCAATAGTCATACACTCATAGACATTCACATGGACTTTCTCAGTGAGGTTACATTTGTAGCTTTACCTAATATGAACTCGGATTGTCGTATAATTGTATTGCTACCTGTGAGCAATTCCCGAAGTGGAGAGTACCTGATATAAAAACCAATACGATGTTAGACATCTCTGTTGCGAAAAATCTCATAGTCATAGATACTTATTTGGATCTTTTAGGAAGATTGCATTTAATATGCATTACCTATTATGAATGCAATCTTTTTGCACAATTGCATTGTGGATCAAGAATAGTAGGGTTTGAGATATTGGGCGTTCCAAGGATGTTGCAAAATTCCTCCGTCCATATTTCGCAAGTGGTACGATCCTTTTCCTGCAATGCCATGTATAATATAAGGTCCTCCCCACGTAGGTGCAAATTTTCCCGATGCTTTATCTCTTTGGTATTCCGGGATTTGCCGCAGAACATATTGTCCTTCCATAAAATTCCGCATCTTTACTTTTTAATGTATTCTCTTGCCAGTCTCCTTTGATAATTCTCCATTTTTTGAAGTGTAACTTCTCTTTTTTTCTTCTAGATCATTAACTTTTCCAACATTCAATCTGAATTTAAATTTTTCTCCCATGCCTCTGTTCTTGTAGTGGGTAGAATGATCTCCGTTGGAATAACTGCTTATTTTCCATAAGTAAGAAGAAATGATGATTCACCAGTGGATTCCCTTCTAGTAGTACGGTATGCCCATAATGTGTTATGAAGATGCTCACACCACCGTTTATGATGACCATCAAGAGTTTTCTTTAAATTTATGGCAATTGTCTTATTTATTTCTTCGGCTTGCCCATTGCTTTACGGATAGAGTGGAGTAGATTTATTCTTTTGAATATTAAATGCTTCGAAAAGCATATCAATATTTTTTCCTTGTAATTGTTGTCCATTATCCGAGACTATGGCCACCGGAATTCCAAATCTACAGATTATATTCTCAAATATGAATTTAAAAACATCGGTATCTCTAATATGTGCAAGAGCTTTGGCCTCAACCCATTTAGTGAAATAATCTATGGCTACAATCAAATATTTTCTCTTTTTAGTTCCTTCTACCAATGGTCCAACAATGTCTATCCCCCATTTTACAAATGGCAAGGGCTAAGTACCGAATTAAGTTCTGTTACGGGAGCTTTTATCTTTTTTGCATAACGCTGGCATTCTTCACACCTTTTTACCATGTTTTCCGCATCTTTATGCATAAATGGCCAATAATAACCTTGCATCTTTGCCTTTAAAGCCAGTGATCGTCTTCCATTATGATTTCCCGCATCACCATAATGTATATCTTGAAAAATTCACAGCCCTTCCTTTCGTGATAAACATCGAAGTAACGGTCCCAAAAAAGATTTTCGATAAAGAATTCTATCCCGCAGCTGATAATTTACAGATCTTGATTGCACCTTCCGTGCTTCTTTAGAATTTGCGGGTAATATTACATTTTGCAAATATTGATGGACCGAAACTCTCCAATCTTCTTCGGTTTGGTGATCTTCTATTTTTGTGAAAAATTTACTTTATTTTGGATAGATGTGTCTTCAATATCTTTCCCCATTTGTTCTTGCATATTTTCAACTGCCCACAACTTGATTGAAGATTCATAAATACGCCCAATTTTTACCGCTGATGTATTTCAATCCTTTATCATTGAAGAAATATATGCTAATGCATCAGCATGTCGATTCTAATCTCTGGATAGATGCCGAAAGGTTATATTTAGAATTTGAAGCGCCAGTCTTTGCACAAGATTTTTATATTCTATCAAGTCTTCATCAAGCGTTTGATATTTTAATTCAACCTGTCGAATTATTAATTGTGAATCACTTGTGAGTCGGACATCGCTTATCCCTAACTCAATAATAAGTCTGAGGGTGTGAACCACAACTTCATATTCCACTATATTATTTGTATGTTCATCGAACTCAAGGCGGAATGAATGTATCATTTTATCCCCTGTAGGAGTTGTAACTACGATTCCAATTCCAGCACCTTCTTTATTCCTGGCTCCGTCAACAAATACTTCCCATCTTTTGGGATTTACAGAATTTAAGATATCTTGAGGGTCACCATCTTCAATTCCGGGTAAACCTTAAAATTTTGTATCATAAAATGATAAGTAACCAATGTAATAAAAATTAGGAAATGAAAAATGAAACATGTCCATCATTTTTAAATCCGAGCGAACCTTGAATTTCGAAGTTATCATCAAGTGGAAATTCTGCAAGGAAATCAGCCATAAATTGTGACTTTTGTGCAGTTTGTAATTCAAATAATATGTTGAATTGTTCGAGTTGTGCGTTCCATTTTGCTATTCTTCCGAATTTTCCTGCATTCTTTAGTACTGACTCCAATGGTGCTTTGCTTGGTACCCGGACATAATGTGTCAGAAAATATGTATGCAGTTTTTGGGTAGCAAACACCAGTGTTAAGATTAACTGTTCAATTTTCGTATAATTTCTTTCTGCAGGGTTCAAAGTCTTACTAATGTAATACACTGGCTTTTCAATCTTTTCATTGGTCCGGACTAACAACGCACTTACTGCGTCTTCGGTTGCCGCAATATATAAGGCTAGAATTTCTTCGGGCTTTGGCTTTTGCAGTGCAGGTAATGTTGCGAGGTAGACCTTGATATTTTGAAAAGCTTGCTCACATTTCTCATTCCATTCGAATTTATTTTTCTTCTTTAAAATATCAAAAAAGGGTTTGCATCTCTCGGATGATCTTGCGATAAATCTGCTAAGTGCGGCTAAACATCCATTTAGCTTATGTATTTATTTAACATTCCTTGGAGATGGCATGTCTACTATTGCTTGAACTTTTGCGGGATCAACTTTAATTCCTTTTTTAGTAAACAAATATCCCAAAAACTTCCCTGAAGTGACCCCAAAAATGCACTTGTCAGGATTGACCTTCATTCTATCTTTCCGCAAGGCTTGAAATATCTCTTTCAAATCTTGTAAATGATTGGTTGCAAGTTTGCTTTTTACTAACATGTCATCCACATAAACTCCAGAGTGTGTCCTATCCATGGTTTAAAAATTGCGTCAACCAACCGTTGATATGTTGCTCCGGCATTTCTTAATACGAATGGCATCCTTGTGTAACAATAAAAACCGCGTGGGGTAAAGAATATAGTGTTCTCTTGATCTTCTTCAGCTAGTGCGATCTGGTTATACCCTGATTGTCCATCCATAAAGGACAAGGCTTCATGACCTTCAACAACGTCTACCAACTGATCTATGCTGGGGAGAGGATAACTGTCTTTCGGGCATGCTTTGTTCAAATTGGTGAAGTCTATGCAAATTCTAACGCCTCCATTCTTTTTTGGTACAATTACCATGTTAGAGATCCAAGTTGGGTATCGCACCTCTTGGATGAATCCCGCATCCATGAGATTTTTCACTTGATTCTCTATTGACACATGGTATTCGGGCGTAACTTTACGTATACGTTGCCGAAAAGGTTTGGCATCGGGGTGTATATGCAATTCGTGTTGTACAATATTTGGGTCGATACCTGGCATGTCCTCCATTTTCCATGCAAATATATCTACAAAATCCCGAAGTAATAAGATCAAATTTCACTCCTTTTCCGCCTCCATCAGCGTCCCAATCCTTATTAACTTGGGAAACTCTCCTGTTCCTATATTAACATTTTTGGTTTTCTCTATCGGGGTAACTGTGGGTTTGGGAGCTCCTAAAAGTGTGGGAGCCCCCTTTGGTTGCTACGATGGATGATTCCCTTGATCTGCTTTTGATGTGCTTCTTTTTTCTTCAACATCTTCACTTGTTTGATTTATCGCTTTTTTCCCATCAGTCGGACTCATATACTGGTCTAGGGCATCTTCTTTTTCCTTCATCTTGCGTTCATTTTTCTTGTTTTTTTGTTGTTGTTGTCGTTCTTCATTTATACGAACTTCAGCTAGGATGCAAGATTTTGCTTCATTTGGTCTCCTCTTATCTCCATTTCTCCTTGCGGTGTTGGAAACCGCAAGTATTGGTGATACGTTGAGGTTACTCCTTTTAACTGATGAACCCATTGTCTACCGATTGTATGGAGACGGAGCTTCCACTACACTGAATTTTGTCAAAATACTTATCGGACATGCCGCAAAATCAAGCATGATCTCCCCTTTTGGTTTTGAAGCTAATCCGTTAAACCCATAAATTGTATAGCAAGAAGGAGTTAACTGATCATATTTTAATCCCATTTTTCGAAAGGTATCATAAAACAACACATTAAGGGAACTACCCCCATCCATAAGAATTTTCCTTACGTTCCATCCCGATACATGCAGTAAGTACCAATGGATAGTTGTGCATTTTAACCTCTTGGTCAACCTCATTTGCAGAAAAAGTTAATGGGGATGCCATCCATCCTTCCCATGATTCAGTAACTCTTCCCGCAACCTTGAAGACTTCATGATTGCGGACTCTTTTATGCAATTTCATATTGATCGTTGTACTCATGGATAATTGGCCTGATTCATAATATATGATCATGTTTATAGTTTGATTATTTTGAGGAATGTTTACTTCTTTTCCCTTATTAAGCCTTGGTAGTGGATCAATTGTTTGGATGAATTCTTTTAACTATCCCGCGTCAATTAACTTTTGCACCTGCATTATTAAATTTCTGCATCGGTTTGTGGAACGGCCCCGATAACAATGATATTCACAATACTCTTTTGAATTTTGTGTGTGATTAGGTTGTTGTTCTTTTGTTCACTGAAAATCTGGTCTATTTTTTATTGCATTTAAAATTTCAGAATAAGGAATATTAAGTTTAGTAAAGATTTGTTCCTCAAATTGTTGGATAAACTTTCTTCTTTCGTCCATCTTTGTTCGCTTTAATTCATTATTCTGATATTTTCCTACAAACCTCTTCCCGGTTCCGGATGATGGTTCTATTGAATTGGCTCTTTTTGCATTCCCTTGTGGTGGTGATATTATCCTCGGATGTTGCCTCTGAATGTCTTGCAATCTTGCGCATTTTTCAATGATATCTCTGAGATCTCCTTTGGTTTTTGGATTTGTATTATGGATATCTACAAAGAGTTGGCTTTCCTGATTGGCGATTCCCCACTTATAACTGTTGATTGCAACCTCCGGAGTTACATCCCCAATTGCTTGGCAGATTTTTTTCCAATGATCTGTATAATCTCGAATGGTTTCTTCTGCTGATGAGGCAAGTGAGTACAACTTATCCGTCCCTGCATCTGCGGGCCGATTGTACATGTATGCTTCTAAGAACTTGCGTGTTAACTGCGTATAAGAATTTACCGACCCTTCTGGTAAATTGTCATACCATGCCAAGGCTATTCCTTTCAAACTCGAAGGAAAAAACCGGCACATAACAACGTCATCTTGTTCCCAACGTTTCATATAGCGATTGTAATATTTCAAATGAGTCGTTGGGTCTTTTGTTCCGTCATAGCATTCGAAAAGGGGAACAATATATTCGTGCGGTATTGATGTATATGCCAGGTGTGGTGTCAATGGTGTCCTTTGGGCTTCTTTTAACACTTCCTCTAATCTTCCACCTTCTTTATTCTTTAAATTTTTGATTTCTTCCCGCATTTGTTCCATATCCTCATAGTATTTTTGCCACCTGTCATTATACAACCTTGATCCATAAAAATTTAATATGTCTGGTTCATTTTGTTGACTCAAGGGTTGCACCACCATTACTCTTTGATCTCTATTAACTTTCGTTCTTCTTCGTGCGGGTCTGCTGGAGCTTGCTTCTTGTCCCTGTGTTTTAGTTATTGACGGTTCCGCACCGTGTTGGACTCTTTCTTTAAGTACTTGATTTTCTCTGGTCAACAATGCAATTTGTTCTGCACAAACTCTCTTTTCCTTTCGCATTGCATCCATTTCTTTCATTAACTGTTGAACATGATCAATACTGTTTTGAGAATTTTCTTGATATGAACGACTAGTTGTATGACCTTCAGAATCACTTATATGGTCATTACTGGGTTCTTGCTCTTGTGATCTTCTCGGTTTTTCTTTTTGTTGGAGAACACCCATTGCATTACTATCCTGATTGCCTGGATTGGCATCTTGATCCTACACGCTTCTTTGTGACACTGTCCTCATTTGTATGTACTTTTGTAGTGATGTAATTTCTTCTGAACTCAAACTCATGTTGGTGTAGGAATTTCTTGTCCAGTATTCTAAAAGAGCTCAAATAATGAATTATGTGTTTCAAAAGATTTTACCTTCTCAATATATTTGCAACACAATTTGGTAGAAACCAATGGTACATATTATCATAGTATCAAAAATTTAGTTGGAAACGAAAATCAAGGACCTACTAAATATGACATGTTGCTAAGTGAACATTTCTTGAATTTGAGAAATAAAGTACAAAATAATAGAAAATAAAGAAAATTAATCATAACAACCAAATTTATATATTCATCAACTGTCTAGTTTTAAAATAAAATCGTATTTTTCAACCTTTTCATATGAACCTAAATTATTGCACTTTAAAGAGAAATTTTTTTAAATAGAATATGACTCAATATTTTAACAACAAAATTTTGTCAGGTAGAATAAATTCTTTACTCGTCCCTGTTTCCAGCGCCAAATTGTGATCACCAAAAATCTAGCTCTTTTGGGATCACAACCAAAAGTGTATAAAATCCAATAAAGTACATTTTCTTATCCTAAATCGCTTCACATAACATTTTGAAAGTGAAAAAACAATCAAAGTAAAATGAAATGACACAAGACTTTATGTGATTTAATCAATAAAACTATTTACATCCAAAAGTAAAATAATTGGATCCATTGATATGATCATATTAACATTTATACAGAAGAAAAGAGAAGAGAAATAATCTATATCAATTAGATGGCTTCATATAATCATAATCATGTTAATCATGAATAAACTGAATTAAAACTATTACATAAATTTCATACCTAAGATCTTTGTTATTAGTTCAATGTCTACAGTCTACTTTCCCTTTAGATTTTCCAACCCCTTTTCCCTGTTAATGAGCTTGGTATTTATAGCTAAATTGATAGAGCCCACCAATCTACCTTTCCACATATTTATTCTTATCCATTCTTGGTGAAATGTGTAATTCCACAAAGCCTATTTGCAATTCCCGCACGGCTTGATCGTTCCTTACGCAAGTCTTAGCCTGTGTACTGCCTGTTTCCCATAGTTTCTTACGGATTATCCCGCACTTCTTATGCGGTCTTGTAGTTAAATTATTATTATTTTGGATTGGAATGACTGTTGCGATCTTATTTGAATCATGGCATGTTCAACACGTAGATATTTAAAGTGATTCGCCATACTTTAATTCTTTACGTTCCGCTGCTTGGAGAGTCGATACGTGTCAGTCATGCATCGATACTCATTATTACTCTTCATTGTGTCAGGCTTTCCAGCTACATGTTGTCAGTCGAGCAATTAAAGCTGTCTGTCTTGATCAATGCACTTTACTTTCCCGCTACCTACGTGTAAGTCAGGCAGCAAGGGTATCTGTTTTGTACAGTGTGCCTTATTTTCCCGCAACCCAAGTGTCGGTCATGCATTAATACTGTCAGGATCACTTTAAAGATTTTGCAGCTGTCAATTCAACGTTTTCAAAAGATTTTGTTCCAGTGTTTCTCGTCTCATCATAGTTCTTACTCCTCTAATAGTTTTTAAACACGTGTGCCTTAAATTTTATTCTCTCACAAATATGTTAAACAGCAAACTGCTGACTTTAACCAGCAAGCCGAGAAAACTGAGCAAATAGTGTCTAGAATCGGAGAGGAGGCAGCTGGTTGCCTGAAAGAACTTGAATCTCATTACTACTGGCGAACAATGAAGGTTGGAGAGGAGGCAGCTGTTTGCCCGAGAACTGCAGTTTGCAGCATTTTTTAAATAGATCTCTTTTAACCTAATTTTACTGGGAAAGATTTAACCCACCCTAAAGATTTAACCCACCCGAGAACTGCAGTTTGCAGCATTTTTTAAATAGATCTCTTTTAACCTAATTTTACAACATTTGATTGATATCTCCCATACTCCTTTTTGGCTCTATCTCTCTAGAAACTTGAAGTATATCATCAAGAGACAGCTCGTAGTCATGGCAAGTCTCCACGCCGAATCCACTATATTCCAACGCTAAAAATAACAAATGTGCACGATTTATGGCAAAAAGTTTAGTAACGTACCAAAATGTGTCACTCATTTTGCTCAAATTCAAAACAAAATTAACGGCTCCTGTGAAACCAACTCATACCGTATAACTATTAAGCTCACCAAAGTAACTAGGTAGTGCTACTTGTTATATTCATTCACGGAATTGATTTAACAAAATCTTGATAAGTACAGTTGAACGCGTGACATGTGGAGTGCTGCAGTATCACAGAACATGATGTTTATCCTCCAACTCCAGCTTCTAGCTAGAGTACTAGTACTACTACTTATCTTCTCTCCGATGCACACGTATGTATTCTTCTCTCTCTGTTTAGTTTTGGTCGGTTCTCTCTCTCAATCATGGTTAGCCAACCTCAAATCGGTCCGTCGACGCTGTGGTTTTGCAAGTTAGCTAGGGTTACGTTATCATTCACGTCACAAGTATAGACAGTTGCAAGATAGGACATGCGCATGCGCCACATCGTAAACCTGCCTCCCATCAACTTTACCACTGAAACCATATCATCATGTCGTGATGAATAGGATTGGGTTGCATGGGTTAAGTACTTTTTTGGAATATTGTTTTGGTTGTTACTGCCATCACTCATGCATGCGAATAAATTAGGCTTATTGGTTAAATTTTAGTGGCTCTTATTATTTATACGTTTTGTATATTGTGGCAGTGGTGGTTTTGTAAGCAAAGGAAGGCAATGCCACAATTTTCTTTTAACAGAGACTAATTAAGGAGGTTGCAGTTACCACAATTGCCCATTTAAAAAATATAAATGCTACTTACCATCTGTTTGCTTAATCTTGATATATGTTTTGTACATACAATGGTTAGGCTACTGGCATGTCCTTGGTGACACAGCACTCCCTGCTTCAGTTTATGGTCTGTACGGAACTTTGGCTTGTTTTTG
This sequence comes from Papaver californicum, assembly GCA_023531435.1. Lineage (NCBI taxonomy): Eukaryota > Viridiplantae > Streptophyta > Magnoliopsida > Ranunculales > Papaveraceae > Papaver > Papaver californicum. The sequence goes on along the minus strand of JAJJMC010008078.1, from coordinate 2,810,753 downwards.
TTCAGTAACCAACTAATAATTAATCTTTGATCAGTCTCCGCTAACATGCATATGAGTATGATTGAACAGCTTGCACTAGTTCGGTCGTTGTAAACTTTTCATGGTTAAATTTTACCATGCAGAAAATCACGTTCACAGTTTTTGCCATAACTAAAACAACGTCCACTCAGTAGATCAGTGAATTTCATGTTATTTTTGTTTCTACTTTAATATTCGTTTATCTTTTAGCTTTTGTTTCTGTGTATATATAGGTTTAGCTAGAAACTTAAGAGAGAACAATATTTCATCAAGAAGTTCAGAAATTGCAACTAAGGTAAAACGATACAATGGAAAAGAAACATGAGCATGGTGTTCGATGTCATCGGAAGGGAGGACTTAGAACCATGCCCTTTATCTTCGGTAACAAGATATATTACTTCTTCTTCATCTTCTTTAATCTTAGGCTTTAATTTGATGGGTTTCAGTATCCATTAAACTATTCATGTATGGTTGCGTTTGTTGCAAATGCTAATTATTAACCATTTCAATTTTTTTTCTTGGCTGTAGCGAATGAGATATGTGAGAAGTTAGCTGTAGTTGGTTTTGGTGCCAATATGATCAGCTACTTAACTCAAGAATTGCATATGCCATTAACAAAGGCAGCAAACACTCTGACTAACTTCGGAGGAACCGCAAGCTTGACACCATTGCTCGGTGCCTTCATCTCCGATGCTTATGCTGGCCGATTCTGGACTATAACAGTTGCTTCCATTATTTACCAAATAGTTAAGATCTCCTCATCACCTAAAGATACCTCAGTATTATAAATTACACCATTAATCAATTTGTGACCTTTTTTTTACAGTAGACGAAGGTACGTAAATAGTTTTTTCTATTTTATCATTAACAAAATTATTGAATTGTAATGATTAACCAGGGAATGATAAGCTTGACTCTGTCGGCAGTTCTTCCTCAATTAAGGCCACCTCCATGTAAAGAAAATCAAGTTTGCCTAGAAGCTAATTCAGGACAACTTGCGATACTCTATATATCTCTCCTCCTAACGGCAATCGGTTCTGGTGGAATCAGACCATGTGTAGTAGCATTTGGAGCAGATCAATTCGACGAACGTGATCCTGAACAAAAAACTAAAACTTGGAATTTCTTCAACTGGTATTATTTTAGCATGGGTGTTTCCATTCTCGTCGCGGTAACAGTTATCGTATACATTCAAGACAATATTGGTTGGGGATGGGGACTTGGAATTCCTGCAGTCGCTATGCTTCTATCCATTATTATTTTCGTTTTCGGTTACCCACTTTACCGAAACTTGAATCCTTCTGGTAGCCCTTTTACTAGGTTGTTACAAGTAATTGTGTCTGCCTTCAGAAAAAGAAACTTGAAGATGGTTTCAAATGAAACAGTGCTTTACGAAAATGAAGAGCTTGATGCTGCTATCTCTTCAACCGGGATCCTTATTCACACCAAACAATTATGGTAATATATATTGTACTTCTCTGTTTAATTCTATGTAGTTTGTTCATTGATTATGTATATCGCATGCAGAAACAAATTAAATGGAGAATGGTGTTAAACTTACGAGCGTAATATTGTTAAAAGTTACAGCTAGATTAATTGTTCATGGGTGACTTTAGAAAGAGGATATTATAGTTTAGGTTACAATATACAGAAAGTGTGACAAAACAAGTGCACAGCCCATGTGATTTCAATATTCACTATGGAAACTATAGGAAGATGTTAAACGAAGCTGTTGCAAGGTCTATCATTTTCAATCACGTAGATATAGTACAGCTCAGGGGACCAGTAGTAAAAACTCCAAAGGTGAAATTAGTTTTTCCCCATCATAGTACAAATATTTTACATGTTTTATATGGGGATACTATAAGACAAAACAATCTTGACCACATGATCTCTCGATTGGTATCCCTCAATATTATTTTGAATCAAAACCAGATTTTATTAACGAGCAAAAAACTGTTACAATAGTCAGGTCTTTAACAAACCAGCTGACAAATTACTCGGGAAGTTTCCATAAAATACAAAATGCTCTTGGTTTTTTAGCTATAGAGTCTACAACACTATTCCTTATAGTGTCCAACACTAGGTTGTTTTCACGCGCGCGTGCGGTAATATCCATGTCCAAAATGATTGAATGGCTCTAGTTCAACTAAGTGAAAATAAAATCAATGAGGATGGAATAGATGGGTTGGAGATTAGTTAGTGAGAGTTAACGGAAAGGTAAGTTTTTCTGATACATATATAACTAAAAATAGAGTTATTACTCCTTCTGTTTGTACTAATATTCTACTATATATGTGATGCAGCTTTCTTGATAGGGCGGCAATAGCAAGTGAAGAAGATTTTGAAACTAAGACATCATCACCAAACCTATGGAGACTAAGTACAGTACATCGAGTCGAAGAACTGAAATCTGTCATTCGAATGGGACCAATTTGGGCTTCAGGGATTCTTCTAATAACAGCATATGCACAACAAAATACATTCTCATTACAGCAAGCTCGAACAATGGATCGACATCTTACCAATTCATTCCAAATTCCTCCCGGTTCAATGTCGGTTTTCACAATTGTTACCATGCTAGTAACAATATCAGTGTACGATCGAGTTTTGATTAAAATTGCGAGAAAGTATACGGGTTTAGATCGAGGAATATCTTTCTTACATCGAATGGGTATCGGTTTTGTTATATCAGTATTGGCTACATTTGTTGCTGGATTTGTTGAGGTTAAACGTAAAAGTGTTGCAAGAGCTTATGGTTTAACTGATAACCAAGATACGTTTATACCAATATCAGTTTTTTGGCTTGTTCCACAATATGCTCTTCATGGTATGGCTGAAGCTTTTATGTCGATAGGGCATCTTGAATTCTTTTATGATCAAGCTCCTGAGAGTATGAGAAGTACAGCTGCTGCACTATTTTGGACTGCTATATCAGCTGGGAACTATTGCAGTTCATTGTTAGTATCATTAGTTCATAAATATAGTACAAAGGTTGGAGCTACTAATGGAGAATCATCAAATTGGCTTCCCGATGATAATATTAACAAAGGAAAATTAGAGTATTTCTATTGGTTGATCACATTATTACAAGTTATAAATCTTGCTTACTACGTTATATGCGCTAAGTTTTATACGTTTAAGCCAATCCAAGTCCGACTTAAAGATCAAGAAACAGGCGATGCTTTCCAAGATCAAACCAAACAAGGAATCGATCTCGGTAGGATATAACTACAAGGGGTTTGTTCAAATGTCTTTTGATTTACCCCTCCCTCTCTAGCTTTCACTCTCTTTTAGATTTATTTCTATGTACATAATTAAGAGACGAAGAGTAATAATTAACTAATATTTTATATAATAAATAGAATGGAAGTCGGTAGCAATTACTTAATTGTATACTATTTCATTCGTAGTGACAATATCTCTTTTTCAGAGAAAGGAGCAATAAACTAGGTATAATCTAGTATCTCTTTTTCATAGAAGGAGGGAGCGATAACTATAATGTATAATTCCGGTCTACGGTTAGAGCGGGGCGGAGGTAACATGAAGCAAAGGTGTGTAATTATATATTCTTATATCCTAAATTTTCTACAAAATATTAGTTTTTTAAGTCCAAATTAATTTTTGCACCCCTTAGAAATATAAAATAGAAAGTCCACGATCCAATTCCTTTCCTAATAATCTAGTTCTGTGATGTGTTCCTTTGTTTGCATTTCCTCTTCAAAATTCTGGCTCCGCCCCTAGGTTGGAATTCAATATTTTTTATAGTAACCAGTTTTTAAGGTTGGTCGAAACCTATGATCCTGGTATGGATAGGTTAAAAATTAGGCTAAACTATCAAATGTAGTTTCTTCAATTTTCAGGATTATACGAGGCCTATTGCCCCGACGTGATTAGGTTAAATTTAGTTTTGTCGGACCATGAAATAATTTCTATCAGCTAATTTTTTGTGTTATCCAGTATAAGACTTGTAAATTTAATTTGTTATGGACTTTTTATGATTATGAAGTATAGTTTCTTCCACTTTTGGGATTAATCGGGGGCTACATAGTTAGATTAGAGTTAATTTTGGTCAGATAGTAATATAATCAGTGTCATCCAAATCTGATCAATATGGTAGTCCATAATCAGTGTTAATAGAGGTACCAATTACATCAATCGATATTGCGACTTGTTTATTTTTATCGCATACGCAAGCAGTATAGGAGATTGCCTCCTTAAATAACTAAGAATGATGTCAAAGGTGTCATTGATATCCGCGGGAAGTATACCAATTTTCCATGTTTGTATTAAGTCTTTATATGGTGTATGCACAACTCCTATGTTTGTATTAAGTCTTTATATGGTGTATGCACAACTCCAGCATCAGTCTCGTGAAGAAGAGATTAGAACTACTACTAGTTTTTTGGTTGAAATAAGTATTGCTACCTGGTAGGTAGATGGAGTAGCTAGGCTTTTTATTGCATTTTCGAATGTACGAAACAAAAAATATACAAAAAGAGAGATATAATACCATTTTCTTCAATAAAAATATAATATATGGGAGTTGCTAAACAAATTCCAAGTTATATCAGATAATGTAATTGTTAAAATCTTGCAACAATGAACAATAACGTTAGATGTATCAAATAATAATAAAGAACCGAATCAAAAAACGCTACCACAAACAATTTGACGAGGGTAGAATCAAAGGTTCAACAAGTTGTCTTTAACATATTACTTCGTGGGTATACTCAAGAACGAAGCAATGATAAACCCCAGCGTGTGAAGATGTGTCTAGGATAAGACTGCCCGATATAGCTTGTATTAGTACAACAGAAACTACCCACTCTCAAAACTTAGCAACAGGGATTAGAAGAGAAAAAATAAAACTAGTGCGCAAAACAAAGCGAGAAGATGGTGAAAAGAAGACAGGGTAGTATCCGCTTCTGGGATAATTTTCAACTCTGAAAACGTATTATATTCATAAAAGAAAAAAAACCTCTAGGGTTTTATATTTCTTGTAAACCAATTTTTTCAAAGATAAACACGAAAAGAAATTTCATCAAAAATAAATACTAAGAGAAAATATTTTATAGATAGTTTACTTATGGTAAAACAGTTAAATTATTTTTGGTAAAAATAATAGATTTTGGTTGAAGTACACGCAAGCCCAAGGCAAGTCTTCCACAAGTGTGCAAGCCCAATACATAAGTTAGCCCATGTATTGTTTGCCCATCCACCTCCACCCATACAGAAGAGTAATCCCATTAGCATATGGGTGATATCCTTCTTTAGAATATCCAATGTGGGACTAAACATCTACCTTTTATTCACTCATAGGAAATGAGTAAGTATCCTTAGACCCTTAGGTCATTAGATCAAATCACACAAGACCAAAACTCATTTTTAATAAAACTCATTTTCTCCAACAATCCCCCACATGAATGAAATCTCGGTTAAAAAAAAACGAAAAATCAGAAAGAAGAAAATACCATATAGGAAAAGGTGTCCATCAGGTCTTGAACCTTTACTTAGCTAGTGAGAAGTTACCGAAACTACTTGCTAGAGACAGCGAACGTGATGTCTTGAACTGCTAGCGCTTGATGTAATTTGTGATAACAACCACGCATGATATCCTCCTGGCGTTGCTAAGTTCTTGCGTTGTATCCATTTTGTCCCTGGATGTATCTCGTTTCTCAGAATACTCTAGAGAATCAGCTCAAATTCTCATAGGAAGCGGCCACTTCCTCATTCAGATAGGTGAGTTCTATCAATAGTGTTACTGCTACACCCCACTTCAATCTTAAATCGAAACTATAGAACTCATCAAGACTTATCAAAAGTTATCCTTCACATGCAGTCATACTATTATATTAATACACTACAGGGAGGGACAGAGAATGTAATTCTCTTGATACTGCATACCTTTAATCACCACAAATTAGTTATCTCATTGAACCTTCGTCTTGACATCTCCCGTCAGTAAGGTTGAGTATCCTTCATGGTAATTTTATTTCACGAGCTTAAGTCCCAACCCCTTCGATGCAGCACTAACTATCTTTTTATACAATCCTTTCGTCAAAGGATCTGTGGTATTATCCTTAGACCTCACATGGTCAATGGTAATAATGCCAGTAGAGATAAGTTGTTTCAAGGAATTGTGTCTTCTACAAATATGTATAGACTTCCTGTTATAAATATTGTTTTTAGATCTATTGCAGACGAACTATCAGAATGTATAGATATAGCTGACACAGGCCTATGCTAGAGAGGTATGTCTTCTAAAAGTCGCTTAGCCATTCGGCTTCCTCTCCTTCTTTATCTAACGCAATAAACTCTGATTTCATAGTGAAACGAGCTTTACGTGTCTGTTTGGAGAAACAGACTCTGCTTCTAGAGTGAATACATATCCACTTGTAGACTTAGACTCCATTGAGTCTGCTATCCAGTTTGTATCATAAAATCCTTCAAGGATGACAGGGTATCCTTCATAAGGACATTGTGTACTTTAAGTACCTCATCACTCTAATAAGTGCATCCCAATGCATCTTCACTGGATTGTACAAGTATACCTACTTAACCTACTCACTGCATAAACAATATTTGGTCTCGTGCATTTCATCAAATACATAAACTTCCTATGACTCTTGAGTATTTTCAAGTTGGTTAACTCCCCCACCCTTATTCTTCTTGATATTACAAGAAGAATCATATGAAGTACAAGCAGGTTTAGAGTTAAACTGATTATATTTCTTAAATATAGATTCAACATAATGAGATTGACTCAGACTATAGCCATTAGAACTTCTTCTAATCTTCATCCTAATATTACATCAGCGGGGCCTAAGTCTTTCATGTCAAAGTTTTCATTCAGCAATATCTTAGTGGAATTAATAACATCCATATGTGTTTTTACCTAGTATAAGTATATCATAAACATACAAGCATACAATCACACAAGCATCTTTAACAAGTTTAGTGTAAACACACTTGTCAGATTCATTAATCCTAAAACCACTAGAAATCATCACATGATCAAAATTTTCATGCAATTGTTTAGGTTCTTGTTTCAAACCATACAAAGATTTAATCATCTTACACACTTTCTTTTCATAAGCTTTTACTACAAAGCCCTCGGGTTATTCCATGTAAATTTCCTCATCTAATTCACCATTTAGAAACAATGTCTTTACATCCATTTGATGTATCTCTAGGTTATGGACAAACGCTATATCAATTAACATTCTAATGGAGATAATTCTAGTCACAGATGAATAAGTATCAAAAAAATATATACCTTCTTTCTGTTTGTAGCCTTTATCTACCAACCTAGCCTTTTATTTTTCAACAGTTCCATCCATATTATGTTTTCTCTTGAAGATCCATTTACAACCTATGGCCTTACACCCTGGAGGTAAATCTACAATCTCCCAAGTATGATTTTGTTGGATGGAATCCATTTCACTAATGGAATCTTCTTTCACCATGGAGCTTCGCAGGAAAGCATGGTTTCTCTAAAAGTTTATGGCTCAGACTCGGCTAGGTATGTAATGCAACCAGGATAGGTTTTTCAGTTATAACCCTTTTAGCTTTTCTTGGTTCAACTCCTGGTTTATCTTCCTCTAAAGGTAATGATTGACTGGTTGAAGGCACATCTAAGGGATCATCTAAATAACTATTTCGAGAACCAAGTTTCAAAGGAAAAACATTATCAAAGAACTCTGCATCCCTATCTCCATAATAGTATGTAAACCAATGTTTGAAATTTCAGAACTCACAACCATAAACCTATAACACTAGTATGCTCAGGATACCCTATGAAAACACAATCAACAATTTTGGGTCCTGTCTTAGTTTTCTTAGGAGGAGGGATGGCCGCCTTTGCCAAACACCCCCACATTTTGAAGTAAGCATAAGATGGTTGTCTACCTTTCCATAACTCAGATGGAGTTTTACCTGATCCTTTAAAGGGTGCTCTATTCAGGATATAACAAGCTGAGAGAATGGCATCCCCCTACAAGTTTGCAGGTAATCCTGAACTAATCATCATGAAATTTATCATATCTTTAAGGGTACGGTTCTTACGTTCAGTTACACCATTGGATTGAGGTCAATAAGGGGTTGTTGTCTCATGTATTATTCCATGTTCTTCGCAGAAATCTCATACAAGAATTTCATACTCACACCAAGGTTAGACCTAATAGTTGTAATGGTAGCATTCAATTGGTTTTCAACTTCAAGTTTATATATATTAAAGGATCTAAGGCACCGTCCTTATCTCTAAGTAAATAAACATGACAGTACCTCGTACAATCATCTATAAAGATGGCAAACCACTTATTACCACCTCTAGTTTGAACTGACTTTATATCAACTAGGTCTGAATGAATTAATTATAAAGGTTTATAGTTTCTCTAGAAATTCTTACTGAATGATTTCTTAGCATGCTTAGATTCTACGCAAATTTCATACTTATGATCTTTATTCATAGTGAATTTGGGTATGCAGCCTATGCTAGCTAACTTATACATTGATTTATAGGTACATGACCAAGTATATCATGCCAAACATTCAATCACACACACATATAAGAAGAAGAATCATTCAATTTCATATCAAGACAAGTTACATTAAGTTTATAAAGACCCTCGAACTTATATACTTTTTCCCACATAATCATGGCCCTTAGTTGCTACAACTTTTCCAGACTCAATTACAACTTTAAAACCCTTATCATCTAAAATAGAACAGGAAAAGACATTCTTGCATATGTCTGGAACATGAAGAACTTCATTCAATATGAGAGTATTTCCAGATGTGAGTTTCAATCTGACCTTTCCCTTTCCAGCAATCCCATCTACAGATGAGTTACTCATATAGAGTTTCTCGCCATCCCCTACCTTCTGATAGGAGGTGAACATGTCTCTGTTTCCACAAATATGCTATTGGTAGCTCCAGAGTCTACCCACCAGTCCCTCACATTGTTCACTAGATTAACTTCAGACACCACAGTAGAAAACTCGTCATTATTCTCAAGAACCAAGTTAGCATTATTCTTCTTATTAAGGTCCTTACGTTGTCTATAGTGAATTGCCATATGTCCATGATTTCCACAAACATAGCAGGCACCCATAATCTTAGTAATGCTAGATTCAGGTTTATGAAACGTACCTTTGTTGTGAGGACCATGCTTAGGGTTGCGTTTTTTGTTATCACCTTTTCAGATTTGGAAGATTTGTGTTCATTCATATGAGTCTTATTTGTCATATATTTTGCAGAAGAAACATTCTTGTCTTTGATGCATAATAGTTCATCAACTTTAATCTTCTTTTCCAATTCTACCATGTTGACTTCACCAGCTTCATGCCTCAATTTTTTTTTGTACTCCTACCAAAAAGATGGTAACGTCTCAATCACTGCAGATACTTGAAACGTCTCATCAATCACCATACCTTCAGCAAGAATCTCGTTAGTGATTTGCTGAAGTTCAAGGAATTGATCCACAACAAACTCATCATTCGACATCTTGTAATCCATGAACTTAGCTACCCGAAATTTCTTGCTTCCAGCAGTTTCATCTTGGTATTTTTCCTCTAATGCAACCCACAAATCAAAAGCACTGAAATTTTCTTTAGCATTATAAAATCATATATTGCATCATCCAAACAGTTCATAATATGATTTTTAACCATATAGTTATCTCTCGACCAGTAACAAGGTCCTATTTCATTCAAAGTTTCAATAAAAGGATCTGGTACATACTTATCTAACTCGTGATAGCTTAGAAAACCAACATCTTTGATTGTCATCTTCTAAAATCCTTCACGTTGAACTTCTGTAGTCTTTCAATATTGTTCTTTCCCATTGTTACGAGATAAGTTAATGTGTTAAGATTGTTGGAATCTTGCAACAATGAACAACAATGTTAGATGTATCAAATAATAATAAAGAACCGAATCAAAACAACGCTACCACAAACAACTTAACAATGGAAGAATCATAGGTTCAAAAGTTGTCCTTAACATATTAGTCCGCGGGTATACTCAAGAACGAGCAATACTAAACCCCAACATGTGAGGATGTGTCTAGGATAAGACTGCCTGATATAGCTTGTATTAGCAGAACACAAACTACCCACTCTCAAAATTTAGCAACATGGATTAGAAGAGAAAGAATAAAACTAGTGTGCAAAACAAAGAAAGAAGATGGTGAAAATGAGATAGGATAGTAGCCACATTTGGGATAATCTTCAACTCTGAAAACACGAAAAGGAATTTTACCAAAAATAAATATTAAGAGAAAATATTTATATACTTATGTTAAAATAGTTAAAATATTTTTGGTAAAAGTAATAGTATTAGTACCTAAAGTTTGGTTCTAGGGTAAACAATTTACTGTAGAAATATTTTCTTTAGGTTCGAGGATCAAAATCGTTCAAAACGAGTCCAAACCAAGAAGATGGTTGTTCACGTTTTGCTTCGGTTACAAAGAGAGAAGATGGGTTGATCTTAGGGGAGAGAATCAGAGAAAGTTGAGAAAACTAGTGGTGATGAATTGTGTGTAAAGATGTTGAACTATGGAAAATAATAGAGCTTGTGACAATGATAAGCTTGTTATGTTTTTCTGAATGGACTAAGTAGTCTATTTATAGTAGTTAGAAATACACATTTTTTCCTCATAAGTAGTGGAGCTATTGAAGAGATGGAGATATGGAGATTGTGGAGGTAGTGGTGTAGCCATGCCTGTTATACTTGGGAAGTTTCTGGAAACATCTAGACCATTACTCCATTATCTCTCCAACCGCTATAACCATCACCACTACTTGTAACTTTCACATCATGGGGTGTTGCCATGCCGCATGTTGCTATAAACCACCAGATACCCATGAAGAATCCCCCCATGTAACATGTTTTGATTTCTCGTATGAGTTAGTGGAGCCATGGACTATCAGACACAAAGTACATGATTAATTGGGAGTTTGTTATAAGATAATACTACCAATAAACTTATGCCAATGTAGCATGGTCGTGACATATTTGTGGCATGTTTCCATCATGTAAGTTGTGCTAGCAACGACAATGCACATAGGTGCCATTGGCATGGGAGAGGTGCTACTAGCACATGCTAGTGCCATGGGCATGCTAGCGAGGTGATGGGATGGAGCGCGGCCTTGGCTTGCTAGCGCTGACACTTGCCAGTGCCGTGGCCATGGGATGTGCGTTGCGTGGTCATGGCCTATGTGCTGCTAGTGCTAGTACTTGTCAGTGTCGTGGCCATGGCCTATCAAAAATTGATAGGATTTTGGAATACCCTATATAAATAAACCGCAATCGCACAATGTCTACAATATAGAAGCGGCGAATACGGGTCGAACCCACGGGGAGCGAGGATAATACTGCAATCAATATCTCTAATCAACTAACCGGCAATGATGTTTTAGATTTTTAGAATTAAGAATCAAATAAATAAAACTAAACTAATAAAGTAAATGTATAGAGAAAATCGGTAACTAGGGTTTTTAGTATCTACCACTATTTCTATTCAATTACTGAAATGAAACGTAACTCCTGAATATTTATTTATCGTTCGTTCTCTCGACGTCACCTATTATATGTATTAGAGTCATAAATATCACCGGGACACCCTAAGAATGGCGCACTAAAAGCTCTAAGTCTCAGCATACATCATCAAATTGCATTAGTGAGAAAGTTATACGAAACTAAATATTGGCTCACAAATAGTACTTGCAAATCTAAGCATACCTTATCAAAGAAATTAACCAAGCATGGAATATCAAATAATAATACAAATATATTTGTGACCCAATTTATACGCGCATAGGTTACTGTATTGTACAGAATCGGTGAAGAAACAACTTATATTATTATTAAATCAATAGATCGTATTTCAAGAATTAATCATATTCAAATCATAATAGTCGGTACCAAATAATTTAATTCAATTAATCTATATTCTAAGTGGTTTTAACATAAAATCCTAACTACAAAATTTAGCAAAACATGGTTATAGATTTTTTTAAACCCATAAAAATAATTAACAGAGGATGAGAGAAAGATTAAACCAATGTTGAGCAAATCTTCTCCGTCTAGTTTTGTACTCCCTCTGTTTCTGGAAAAGTGTTACTATCACTTTTTCATTTTAGCCTAAAAATAGACCAATTTGAAAAAGTAATAGTAACTCTTTTCCTGAAACGGAGGGAGTATGTGTCAAACTCCAACGAAAATTCCACCTTCTTTCCTCCTCCAATACATTGCCGTCGGACCCAGAACCAGAAACTAACGGAAAAAGCTCCTCTTCTCTCTGTTGCGTCTGTTGCTTTTATACCACCTAATACCTCTTTATTCTTCTTCTCTCCCACGTGCTTTACTTGATATCATTAACTCCAAAAGAAGTCCCACCTTCCTGACGTCACCAATCTCCCTTCTCTCCACTTCCACGTCATCACCTTAACTTCTCACGTCCTCCTCCAATAACTTTCTACCCCACTACCTGACAAGGCCGACCAGCCCACCATTAGTTACATCAGTGGCAGTTAATTTATCTTTTTGTTCACTGAAATTTAGAAGGATGTCCGGAAGCCAACGAGGGTATTTCATATTAATCCATGACTCCATCATCCATAGTCACCTCAAGCTCTTCATAAGAAGAGAAGCATTCCTTTGGATTAAGAAACACCTGTAACTATTATCATTTAGCCAGTGATTTTTACCCATACAATCTAAAATAACATGAAGATCATAAAATTAATACAAAAATGATGACTAGAAATATAAATAAAACGGTAAATATGTATAAAATATGCTCGTATCACCTATGGCCTGCTTTGGGCTTCTCAATCGCATGAGATTTAGTGTTGGCATTATGCTTGGCTTTTATGCAGCGCATACAGAACATATTCAAGGAATTTATCCGTGGAAATCTACGACTTGAGATAATGTTCGATGCAACTCTGCCTTTAGATGGTACGCATCTAATTAGCACCTTCATTTTGAGATGGCATATCATCCATTTCGAATGTTCATAATTTTGTATAATCATCGTGTTCTGATTAATACAGATAGTTTGCATGGATGCACATGAAATAACGAGGGTTTAGCTAGGTAAAACCTCTAAAATTTTACGGGCGCATACATATATAAAAGAGCTACAGGTTAATGTAGCCATGAGATGAATACGAAATTCTCAATTCTCTTGCTGAATATAAGATAGAAGCACGTATCCATAATTCTGATTCCGGCTCAGAGCGTTTATACATATATATTTATTTTATGTCTCTGCAGCAAAGGCGATATTACCATTTTCTCCCTTGTCAAAAATCCACCATCAACATTGAGTCTCCTGATTAATGCGGAACAGTAATGTTTCGTAGTAAGCACTAGATGATGACAGTAAGACTATAAAATTTTGGAAATTCAAATTTTGGAAATTCAAATTTTGAGAACAAGGAGAGAATTACCTCATAATTCTCCATGGTGTCGTTAGAGACTTGTTTTGATGGTGCTAGCTTAGCGATTTTTTTCTTTTTTTTTTATTCAATGGGCAACATTGGGAACTCTACGTAGAAGCTACAATCAAGGTTGTCTAGCACGGGCATGACCGTTGGCATGGATGGACAACAGTTGCGGACACTAAAGGACAACGCCTGAAATAGGGCTTGGTTGGCTTTAGCCCAACCATTATCGGCCCAAAGGGAAAAAACTCCTTATATATATATTCCGCTCGGTCAATGAAGTTATTACTCCTTCCTCATCCATTCTCTTTCTCCATCAACAGCATGCTCTTCGCACCTCCACCACCATGCCTTGTTAGCGTCATCAACTCTCTATCGGTATCATCTCCAACACCAATTGATTGGTGAACGGCGTCAAGTAAGCCTAGGTTTAGCTTTTTTTTACGATTTTACGTGAACATTAATTCACGTTTTTTTTTCTTTTTTACGTGAGCATTAACTCACTGTTACCATTACCATTGCTTGCTCGGTTGCATCAGGTAAGCATGCTTTTGGTTTATTGATTTGATAATGATTTTCTCTTGCCAGTATTTTGCAGGTAAACCCCTAATTCCACAATTGTTGTCTCTGATTGTAGAAACCCTTAATTGGATTTATTACAACATTGTTAAGCTCAACCAGGTATGCTAGGGTTTATAACAATCTTCCTTGATACTTTCTTTATATATATATATATATATATATATATATATATATATATATATATATATATATAAGTATGTATTTACATACAAGATACTATATATACATAAAATAGAATTGAACCTTGCGCGTGATTACCCAGTTGTTGACATAAATATTATTCGAACCCATTGTAGATGTCTAGCGATCATGAAGATAATGCTGCTACTGTTTCTAGTCGTGATAGAAGCGAAGTTCTGATGTTGTTTCTCTAGATGATATGCCCAGCATCTATGACAAATTCTTTGAGAGTGTTGTCGAAGAGGCTATTGATCCTGATTATGTTGGCAGTTTTATCCCGGACATCAATAGCACCCCTCATCCTCAGAGTATTTACCCATATGCTCTTGTCAGGTGTTGTTTGCCGAGAGGAGAATACAAGACTTCGTTTGTTGATTTTAAGGCGTCTCAAACTCCTCTGTCTGAACGGAAAGGATGGGCTAAATTTATGCTGAATAATCCTTAGGTGAAGTTGTTTTAGAAAATGCTAAGATATTCCATGTTGTACGAGTGTCTGAGACTTTGAGAATTAACAAGGACACGAAAGGCTTGCTTGCATTTATTTCCCGTTGGTGCGGTCCAACCCATTCAGCAGCATGCGCTTGGGGTGAGTTAACCATCACTTTAGAGGACGTGGCAGTCTTGTTGCAACTGCCATTTGTTGGTAGCATTCTCGTCGAATGGTCTGAGCAGGAGAAGAAGTATGACAACATCCTTATTCGGAAAATAAAGGAGTTGTGGAAATCCCGTCGTTGCATTAATATAAATTATTTGGGTCTGGTTGACCACTGATGGAACGGTAGTACAAGTGTTGATGGCCTCGCTGTTGATCATCCTTTATGCATTGCTGATAGACACATTTTTTAGTCTGATTTGTCTCAGTTCTTTATATTGATAGTGCTCGCGATTTTGTATTAATAATGTTTTTTTATTGTATTTGTAAGTATTTTAGGAAAATAAACGATGGTGGAAAAATCGACGTAAAAAAGAGATAAAGGCACCCAAGAAAAAGATTTGTTAAAGACACCCGAGACTTGGCTAAGGGCACCACCTCTTTTGAATTTAAGAAAAGCCTTATTTTCTTTCCTTGTATGAAGGAGATTTTACGATTTTTGGAAACAATAGAGTCGTATCAAACTAATGTTCTCTCGGGAAAAAAATCAGGGTAAGATCTTCTCACGTGAAACAGGGATTACTTCTCTATTATAATGGATTTGTTTCCAACTAATAAATATCTTGTTCATACAACTATAACAACAAAGAAGAAAATAAAGAAACTGAGTTAAAAAGAATATCACCGAAAGAGAGAAAAATCAAATCAAGAATGATCTCGTGAAGGAAAATATTGTCGAAGATTTGATTCTCATTAAGAAAAAGATTTGAAAAGATTTGAAAGGGATAGGTTGATGTCTTAGTATATAAGTAGAAGCTACATAGAGTTTGGGGAGGTTAAGGAGAGCTAGGAATCAAAGAAAAAAAAGAATCAGATTGAATCTGAGTTGAATAGAGAAAAAGAAGATCAAGAACAAAAGGCTTCTGAAGTCTGTCAAAAAATCCGTAATTTTTCTTATTCTTTTAACGTTTCAGATAACAATCATTTATTTCAAAACTTATGTAACAGTGCTTTTGCAACGTAAAATTTGAATTAGCAATATTTGTTTGTAATAATGAGTCTGCAACTCCTATACACCGTTGCAAACTCGTTGTGTTGTTATTTCCTCTCTTTTTATCTTTGTAAAAAACTTTTGAGCCATGAATCAATCTTTTGAGATGGTGTTTATCATGATTAGCCAATTCTCACTTAACCGAGGAAATGGAGGAAGCTACTTACACATGATTGATGGGTAATATATTTTTCTATTTACTTTAGTTTTATTTTTAATTCACTTAATCACTGCCTTTGTAGAGTTTTAATTCGAACACATAATTTTCTTAATTATTTGTCGTTCAATTTGAAAGGTTATGCTTCGTTAAATCATTTGATGACCTTTGCTTAATATTTACAAGTAAAATTTGAAAACCTGCATGAGTGAGTTGAGATAAAAGAGGACTTAGAGATGACTAGAGTTTTCAAAATCTTGGTAAATCAATTCAATCATGAATAATAGTGGAATTCAGAGTCTTTTTTTGCTTTTAATCTTATTGAAATCACTTTCAGTTTAATTTTCTTTATTTTTAGATTAAAAATTAGGTTTAAAAATCAAATCTTCACAAGTCTTTAACGAACCCTTTCTTACCACTTCTACAAATCTTATCAAGTATTGGCGCCGCCGATGCGAACTTGTTTTTAGGTTTAGTTTTAGGTTTTTTTTTAGATTTTTATTATTTTGTTCTATTTTATGTTTTGTTGGTTATTTGTCTTTTTGTTGCAGGTTTTGGATCAAAAAGAAATTGGAGCTAATTAAAGGTTCGGATTGAAGCTAAAGACAAGCGAAAAGAACGGAGAAAAGACAAAGAATTTTATTTTTGGACTTTATTTATTTTTGTTAGTTTTTATTTTCTTTATTTCTTTGTTTTGGACTTTTATTTTTTTGTTGCTTACTTGTTTATTTTTTGTATTTTATTTATTATTATTAAAAAAAAAACATAATCGCACACACCAGTTGCATCTTTCGGCACTGATTTTAGGAAAACTTATGGGATAGCACGATGAACCCTCTGCGTGTTATCATATGAAACACCACAAACCCCAGCCTTGTACCTTTGACCAGTCTTTGACTGTAGTATATTTTGCTACGGTAACCCAATCCTACCTAAAATAGTGAACCCCATCATTTGCATGTGCACATATTCTTGTTAAACACTAGTATTATTTCTTGTGTACGCCTCGTTGGATTAGTGTAGGAGATAGACTTGAATAAAACGACCTATTTTGTTTAACTCCAACCCGTTACACGGATTTAGGTGGTACATCTGTTTTTGCCGAAATAGGTGAGCATGAAGTCCATGCAAACAAAACCCTTAGAGATCGTATGAACCCAAAGACCCGACCTTCTTACCCGAGTACACGGATAAAGTATGCTAGAATACTTCATTGGAGTAAGAAGAAACCCTCTTCTGTTAGTCTTATTAGTTTAATGGACAATGAGAAGAAAGTGAATTTCAGACCTTGAGGTTCGAAGCTTCCGCATGTGATTCCACTGGAGATCTTTTCTGGGAGACCTGATGCTGTCCAGCGTTCTGGACCAAGTGGTGAGAGTAATATTGCTACATTCGGTGAGGCCAATTTTACGAATAGTTGTACCCCCGGGCACATTCTTGTTGTTTACTCTCGTAATTACATCATTCAGAGTTATAACATCGATAGGATGGCCCGACAACTGGTCTTCGATCATCCCACTCCTCATATCCGCTCCGGGGTGCCTGCCATAGAAATGCTTCAGCATTCTGAGGGTGCCCATATTATTCCTGGTCGAAGCATTCCCTTTCTCCAGGACGATAGAAAAGGATGTGTCATTGATGAATATGATGATTTCTGAGACACTTAACTTACTCTCCTTAAGAACTTCATGTCGAGTAGGCCTTCTAATGTACGTGGTGATCCTTCTGAGGAGGAGTTAGCATCTCGGACGAACTTAAAGATTATCTCTGGAGTGAAGCTTGACTCGATCACCAACTTGACATAGGTATTTCAAATCATTCTTTGTTTAATCACCATCATTTATTCATTGATTAAGTGTTTAATTTGTTTCTTGCAGTTGTGGCACCCTGCACTTGGTATTGCAGCGGACGCTATTCCCCAATCTCGTGGGAAAAGACCACGTGTAATTATACCTGGAAGTGTAGACCGTCCTCGGAAGAAGGTAAACATCTTGCATTCTCTTTTATTCTTCTTTTCTATATGAAGTACATCCCAACTTTGTCCTGACAAGCACCTTTGCATAGTATGGTGTGTGTGTGTGTGTGTGTGGGGGGGGGGGGGGGGAGGAGGGGAACTCCTCGAGGTGACTCGGGTATTCCAGATTTTAGGTATGGTATCCCAGCTGTCCTTGGCGCCTCAGCACCCTATGTTGTAAGTAAAACTTCTTTTGGTAATTCCTGAGTTATAGAATCTTATGTCTTGTTGAACTTGATGAATTCTGGCTCTTATGAATAACCATCACTCTTAGATGACTAGCAATATAAATAACTTCGTATTAGAAAGCGTTGTCTTTGTTGAAAGCACTGAGAAAGAAGACAAAGATGATATGGGGCCTGAAAAATCGTTCCAGACTGAAGAAATTGAAGAATCCGGAGATGAAGGCGAAGAACTTGGTGGTGAATCGCATTACGAAGTGTCGCCTGCTTCTGAAAAATCATCGCCGCTCCAAGTAAGTTCACCTTATTGTTTAGAATCATAATGACATGATTATAGTTCTTAGACCACCGAATGTTTAGAACCATACGTGATTTCATGATGAATTTTAGCGATTTTCGTCGTCAGAAAAATTCAGATTCAGGTCATCTTGTTGTACTGGCCGTAGGATCTTTGTCCGAAGTCATAATAAGGTGGTTGACCCCTTGATCTTTAGATAAGAGGAAGGGATAACTTTTGCAAAAATAATTTCTGGATTTGGAGTCCATTTTATAGGTGAAAAATACCTGACAACGAGAGTTCATAACTTTTCAGGCAGAATTCTGTAGGTTTTCAGCTGTCATATAGTCGAGCGTTTCGGCCGCCCTTATTAGCTCGTTCATCCGATTGGAGTTATATTTTGGTATTTCGTAGTATACATCCATATGAATCATTCAGTATATAAATCACCCCTAAATTCCTTACCAATTAGCGCCAGTTTCAGTTCTTTTGGAGGGAAGTGTAAAAACTTTTCTGACAACATTTTTACAAAACAACCCATATCCTTTTTAAACTATATGCCATGACCCAAAACACTTTGTAATAAATGTTTAGGTTTCTAATGGACATATTTCATGAACTTCATGATTTGTGCTTTAGATTCTTGTGCTTGAGATATTTTAACACATTATCTCTATAATGTCTCTGTTTTTAGGGGGGCAAACTGAAATATATAGATGAACTTGTAGATGAAGGATTGGGGATTACCATGAACTGTGATGATGGTGACGTGTCTTTTCCAACTTAAAATCATGAGCAAGATCTCTCTGGCACAGTTTTTGAAGAAAGCACCCCGAGTGATGTCATTGTACAAAATGCTAATGTGATGAAGACTGCTCTGACTGAGTACCTGAACGATGGAGTTAACTTTGACTTCAAGTTTGATAGGATTCGACCTGAACATGTATGCATTGGTGGTTTCACTGTCCCGTCCATCTATCCTAAGTTGTATATCAAGGTATGGAAGAAGTTTGGCCATTTCTTCATAGGTAACCCCGAAAACTATCGTACTCTGGAGAAGAATGTGTCTGTGTTGCTGCCAACAATGCATGAGATGGTATTTTTCCCCGTAGGGAAATCTCTGAGATTGTGCTCCAAGATTAAAAGGATGCCTTGGAGGAGGCCGAAAGAACTGAGCTTAATATCACGTGGCTTCGCCTTTACTTAGAAGATATTGAGAAGCGTTTGCAGGAGGGAGGCGTGACTTCTAACTTAGAGACGGTCACCAAGGATAGACGTGAAGTTGAGAGGATTTCATAGAAGTTGAAACTTGCAACTTAGAATCTTGGGCAGATGGAAAAGGCGTACTCCGAAGGTGTTGAACCAGTTTTCAAGGAACTTTTTATTTTCTAAGTTTTATAGGTTTCTGCGACATATGGCTATTTTTGGTTTTATTTTGGGATTTTGAGTAGGTAAAGATTTTTTGAATGATTTGCAAGGAGAATTTTTTTTTTAAATAATACTTTGCTTGACTAATAAATTTAAATCCTAAGTATGAATGCAAGATATTGCAAACATTTTGGAGGAATTACAAATATTGTGTAAAACAGGGAAATATTGTGAGGTGTTGGTAGAATGCTTAAGCATTGAGAGATCTGACCCACTTGACATGTATGACCACCCCTTCTAGCTTGGCAGTATTGACAAGCTTGTAATAACCGCCGATTAAGTTTTCAATAATGAGATACGGCTCTTCTTCAGAAGAGGCAGTAGTTTTCTTGACCGTATCTCCGACATGGAAAGAATTGGGTTCAGGCACCCTAATTTCATGACATGTCTTATGGATAACCGGTTTACTAATTCTATTATCTTTAGTAGAGATAACCCCCACGTATTTGATAATTTTTTAAAAAGGATCATCTTCCCATTCACATCACCGAGTCAGGGTAGGGTTGATATCTGGGTCAAGTCCCCAAGCTTTGATGGGACGTGGGATCACTGTTTGCAAAGAAGTTGGTTGAATATGAATTACTTGTGCGCAAAACCTATGGACATACGATCCCACGTCCTCTCGTGGCAACTGATTTAAATCCAGATCCATTGTACGACGGAACTCGGATGATAGATAGCCATCGGGATTCGCTGGCTTGTTTGAGAGCCTTGGAGGTATTGACGCCAGTAAAGGAGATACACTTGATCCCATCTTGTTGCTACGGACCCATGGCCGTCCTAGAATCATGTCGTAACTTGGATCTTCTTTGATAATGTGAAACTCTGCATGTGTTTGGGCATCACCCATTTTTACCTCAAGAGTAATGTAGCCCTAAGCGCTCTCGGACTTCCCTTCAGAATTCTTGATTATGGTTTGTGAGTATGTAGCTTTGTGCATGGAAATTCCTACATCCCTCAGAATCTTAATGGTGATGATGTTGACATCGGTCTTTGAGTCGATTAGTGTTTGCTCAAACTTGGTATCCTTGAGGCAGGCAGTGGTGAAAAATCCATATCCAGGATTCTCGTTATGCTTGATGGCTATATTTTCTAAAGCAGGCTCGGGGTATACAGTAGCTTTCTCAATGAAGAGTAAACGTTTACCCGACACGACACGATTAAGAGCGATAAAAATATCTTTGTGTTGTGCTTTTGATAGGTAAAAAAGCTCACACATGCACTTTATCATGGATTAGATAGTTATGTTGAGAGAGTCCCCAGAGAGAGTGAAGCTCCTGACATGGAGGGGGTCTTTGTGAACACATCCAGTCCCCAGGCGTAGTTCTCCTGAGTCGATCTTTTTTCTGAAGATACGCTTCAAGATATTGCATTCACTGGTGGGATGGTTGATAAATCTATGGAAGGGACAATAATTTAGATATGACATCTCCTCATTGGTTGGTAGGCGTCGCACATGCGGTAACTTGATAGCTCTGTCTTGTATCCATACTTCCAACAGTTCGAGGATCTCTTCCATGGGAAGGGGAAATCCGGGATCGTTGGATCTATCTTTGGTTGTTCCTGCGACGCCAATTGAGGTACTTCCTTTCTCTTGGACCCTTCATCAGTGATAACACTTATAGAAGTTTGGTTAGAGTGTTGCTTGTTCACCAAACGTCTACTCCCACGGGTGTCTCCACAAATTTTTTCTTTGGCGGGCCTTGTTCTTTCTAAGAAGGATATAGCAGTTGTTGTTGATCTCTTGGCGGCCTCATGTAGCTCAGAGAAGGTTTGAAATCATAAATGCTCTAATAAGGCACTATAAACAGGAATCATACTATTAATGCAAAACTCCACCAATTGTTGCGCAGATACGTTCTGGTCGTGGCAGTCGAGAGCTTTTGTCCTAAAGCTCTTTACATATTCATTGGGGTGCTCGTTGTTCCTATGGAATATTCTTCCTAAGTCCGAGAGGGTGATTTCCTAAGAGACAAAAGAAATACCTTTTATAAAAAGCATTGACTATCTGACACCAACTAGAGATGTTGTTGGGAGCGATGATATTATACCAGGTGTAATCTCTCCCCGTAATAAACTTGGAGAATTCTTTGAGACGCAACACTTGATTATATTCATGCACTCATAAAGATAACAAGAATAAAGAAACATGTTCTCGGGCGTTCTCGGTGCCATCATACAATGAGAATGGAGGAGACGAATATCCTTTTGGCGGTTGGATCCTTTGAATCTCTATTGGGTAATGGGGTTGGTGCTGATAGAATGCAGATAAATCTTCATTTCCATGGTTTCCTAGGAGCCTTTCAAGGTTTTCACGAGTGATATAAAATTTTGTTGTTGACTCCTCTCTGGTATATACTCGGTGACAACACGTACTTCATCATCTTCTTGGGCTTTGGCTCTTGACGTGCCGACGCCACCAACAATTGTGTTCCTAGATTGCTCCATTTGACGATGACACTACTCCGATGATAGATGTTCCGTCAAAGTCTTAAGGTAGGTAAGAACCTCCTTCTGGGTAGTGGCCATGGCTACTTGAGTTTCAGCCAAGGTTTCTTGTCGCTTCATTAAATCAGTTATTGTTGGTGGTGCTTGCTCCTTGTTTCTGACACGTTCAATGGTACAGAGAGGAGTGTTGGTATTTTCAGTGAATGTTCTTTGAGGAATGGTCTCTGGGGTTCCACCACTAGTGTTGCCGGGATTAGGAACGGTTGTTTAACCTGAATTGGGATTGGTTACTGAACCTGACCTAAGATACACCATTTTTTCAGACGATTGAAGAATTAAATTTTTATCCGAGAGGTTGATCTCCCGCTTTGGTTGCCAATTTTTAGTACCTAAAATTTGGTTCTATGGTAAACAATGTACTGTAAAAGTACTTTTTTTAGGTTCGAGGATCAAAATCATACAAAACGAGTCTAAACCAAGAAGATGGGGTTGATCTTAGGAGAGGGCGGCAGAGAAAATTAAGGAAATCAGTGGTGATGAATTGTGTATAAAGATGTTGAACTATGGAGAATAACAGAGATTGTGAGAATGATAAGCTTGTTATGTTTTTCTGAATGGACTAAGTAGTCTATTTATAGTAGTTAGGAATACACACTTATTTCCTCATAAGTAGTGAAGGTATTGAAGAGATAAAGATATGGAGATTGTGGAGGTAATGGTGTATCCACGCCTGTTATGCTTGGTAAGTTTCTGGAAACTTCTAAACCATTACTCCATCATCTCTCCAACCACTATAATCGTCACCACTACTTATAACTTTCACATCATGGGGTGTTTCCACACCGCATGTTGCTATAAACCACCAAACCAATACCCATGAAGATTCCCCCCATGTAACATCTTTTGATTTCTCGTAGGAGTTAGTGGAGTCATGGACTATCAGACACAAAGCACGTGAGTAATTAGGAGTTTATCGTATGATAATACTACCAATAAGTTGATATCAATGTAGCATGGTGGCATACTTGTAGCATGTTTGCAGCATGCAATTGTTCTAGAGACAACGACGCACATAGGTGCCATTGGCATGGCCAAGGTGCTACTAGCACATGCTAGTGCCATCGGCATGCTAACGAGGTGATGGCGCTAGCGCTGGCAGCGGATATGGCATGCTAGCGCTAGCGTAGGCCCATGCTCTGCTAGCACGAGCACTTTCCAGTGTAGTTTCCATGGCCTATGGCCTGCTTTGGGCTTCTCAATCACATGATATTTAGTGTTGGAATTATGCTTGGCTTTTATGCGGTGCATACAGAACATATTCAAGGAATTCAGTCGTGGAAATTTGCGACTTGAGATGATGTTCGATGCGACTCTGCATTTAGATGGTATACATCTAATTAGTGTCTTTATTCAAAGACGGCATAGCATCCATTCTGAATGTTCACAATTTTGTATAATCATCATGTTCTAATTAATACAAATAGTTTTCATGGATGCACATAAAATAATAACGGTTGAGCCAGGTAAAGCCCTGAGATTTTGCGGGCGCATACATATATAAAAGATCTATAGGGTTAATGTAGCAATTATTTGAATACGCATTCTCAATTCATTAAAGAGAGGCCGATTACATGTCCTAGGTATCATGCGAATGAAAACAATTCCTACGATCGTCAAGTTATATTAAATTTGAAATGAAAATATGTGACCATTATATATATATATTGGGATAAGGAGGTAAGCCTCACAAAAATATTGATTCATAAAGTCGGTTTGAAATCAAAATCGCTACAAAGTTGACAAGGATCAAAATACAATTCATCGAGGATAAAGTTTCACTATTTACTCACTTCCATTATTTCATTAGTTAAGGCCATCGAAAAGAAGAAATATATAAAGAAGTTCGAAGCAACAAAGAATCAAATAAAAACAGTACAGGTTGTCAAAGTTCTATGAAGTTTGGGAGTTTATCATCAATAGTTGAAGCCGAAGACAAAGACAAAGACATTTGTATTCGTTGTGAGAATCATGTTGAATGTAGATCGAATGAGAAGGTGAGTGAGCATCCCCATCCAAGCGTATGATTGATTTATTTCTTAGATATCATCAGAAATAATAAAAAAAACGTCATCATTCAAGAAGAGTAATTATTCTCTCTTTATTCATTCTTACACACACATGTGAGACCCGTTTATTCGTTTTATGAGTGACCGACTGGCGAGGAAGAAGTCGAGGCGAAATACTTATTGATTTCTCTCGAGGATGCATTATTTCATATGGCATTATTTTAGCACACTATATTTTCATCTAAGCGTAAAAATAAAATTTCTTTGGTACTTCTAACTTCTTATTATTAGTGTACAAAAAGTTTATATCTTTATAGCTTTTTCGATGCTTTAGACTTTGCAATACTTAGAAGTTGGAGTAGGTTTTGTGGGTATACCTCTCGTAAACCCTCACAAGACTATAAATCGTTCGCTAGGGACACCTATAGGAATACCTGGGGTTTAAAGGCTTGATACACACGCTAAGTATAACCGTGATTCTTCCAAAAGTGATTTAGGTTAGTTTAAGATTTGTAGTTTGCTCTAGGACTAGAAAAAGGCAAGTGTGGGGGAATTCGATAAGTGCATGATTAAAATATTGTTAGTATCGTTTTCTTGCACTTATTTGCTACATTCTGTGTAAATTACCTTGTATTACTCTTGTTTTCTATTTTATTTGTCTCTATAGGTGAACCATCTAAAACCAATGAAAAGAGTTCTAAAAGTATCAATGGAGTAAAGTGCTCTAAGTGCCCAAGGACCCAATACTAAGCCGTGCAAAGAAATTGCGACAAAAGGAAGAAAAACATGTTCGTAACATTCTCGGTCGTGATGGCGACCGAGGAAATTATGTGTCTCAAATGGTGATCAGGTGTATGAGAAAATAAAATCCAGAAAATTTGAATTTTCTCGGAAGGTCAGGTGTCCGAGAAAACCCAGAATTCTCAAAGGGTCAAGTGTCCAAGAAAACAAAATTCAGAAACTTTGAATTTTCTAGGTGGGATATGTGAGCGAGGAAATACAAAAATCTCAACCTCTCTGGTAGCCAAGAAAGTTACGTGACCTAGGTATTTTTGACGGGTTTTATGCTATTTTCGAGTTTCGATGAGTTCCAAAAACCTAGTATGTCTGGGATTTGAGAATGAGCACTCCTATACTTGGTTTTGTATATAATAAAACTTTCTAGATCATATATATATATCAAATCATCTACAACACAAGAAGAGAAAGACTTTACAATAACAAGGATAACAATAAGCTGGGGCTTGGAATTGTGATTGATCATCACGTTCTCTAAGGTTTGATTTACTTGTTTTTTTATATATTTTCCATGGATTTCGAGAAATCCATGATGATCTAAACCTTTTTATCGATTAAGGATGTAACCTAAAGTTATGAACATGTTATTTAATTAATGCATTAGTTCCATTATTTACTTTCTTGCATATTTTTTCAAGTTTTACTATATATAACAATTATTTGATTGTGTTCATATAATATGATTGGATGTTTTTGCATGTTTGATTAACTAATTAAATATCTTAATAACTTTTTTATATCTAATTAGAAAGTCTTTGGTAATATTATCAAGAACCCTAATAACTAGTAGTAATTTGTGATCACTAGCGATGCGAATCGCGAAGGAAGTCACAAGTAAAACTTGGCCTAGGTTGAATATACCACGATTGTGTTTGTATTTCCTATGAGTAACCCGTCTCACAGAATTTAAAGATTTCTTCAAGTTGAATCTCTTATCCATAAAACATTAGGTTATTTGGTGGAAAAGAATTCATATATCAACGAGTGCAATATTTATTGATTTGTAGAGACGTAACAAAGTGTTGATACCGATTGGGGATACTTTAGGGTTATTGGTAACATGAGAGAGTAACTGATGATATTGATACTTGATTGAGTAGCATGTATAATGATGGACGGTGAATTCCTTAACCATTTTTCTTTTCTGATATTTTCTTAAACACTTTCAATTTTTGTTTTTAGTTTAAATTATTTTTTACAACAAAACCCCCCATGTTTACATAAGTTTTCTAATACAATTAAAAATCCATATCTCCCAGTGGATCGAATTCGTTCTTGTTTCTATACTATTATTTATAATTGTGAGTGAAAGAACTTAAAATAATTTTTCTTGGATGACAACCGACTATTTACAAATTCCGTAATTCACCGCATAAAATATGTCCTTTAGCGGATTCTAATAAAGCGAATCACCTAAAATAGGCTTTGTAGGTGTAGTTCAATCAATTACGTTAATATTTTTAAATTAAGTTTCTCCTAGCCACATGCTCGTAAGTTCGACACGTTAACCTAGGGTTATCTTTTTATACTATTCTCCATAAAATCCATTTGTAAAAAATAGTGTATCGCTACTTGTGTTAAGATTACTCTAAAAATTACGGATTAGAGTTCTCTTTACTAGCATTAGAGTTGCATCCAAGATACCTAATTGCGCACTTAGATAACTTGCAAGCATTTTATGGTCATATGAACGGTAAAAGACAATCAATGAAATATTATTTACTGAAAGATTAACTTGCAAAAATTAATTAATTAAACATGTCCGGAGGAGTTTTAAAATCCCTCTTAATCGATAATGCGTTTAGCTACTCATGGGTTTTGGAATAAACGTGATCTTAAAATCAAGAAGAAAATAAATTTTATCAAACTCTGGAAGCATGAAATTCAATTGCGACGACTTTCTCTTAGGAACTTATATTAAACCTTTGAGCGCAAGAACCCTACAAAACCAAAAGAAGAGATGAGTTCCTTTGTTCAAGTTGTTCCCCATTTATAGCCTTTAACTTTCACAATCCCTTTACCGAAAGCATCCCCTTCCTTGTTGTTTGTGGGTAAAAATGATTAAAGGGCAAAAAGGAAAAATGGTGGAGTGGGTTAATAGCAAGAACAAATCGTTTAAAGAGCAAATCGTTTAAACACCAATATACTGTATAAGTACTTTTAAGATTCGAAAGATCAATCTTTACGAAATATGGCCTAAATCAAGAAAAGATCGTTCTAATTTTGTTTTGGTTACAAGGGAAGGAGGAGGGTTGATCTGTAGGGAGGGAAGCAGAGAAGGCATCGAGATCAATGAAGTTGAACGTCAATGATAGTATGTATTTGAACTTCTAGAAGATGAAAAACTGAAGTCTGAGTTTTCTGAGGATGATATAAGATGATAGCTCTATGATCATATAGCCTTGCTCTCTTCTAAGATGATTCCCTTCTTTTTGTTTGTCATTAGGTTGAAGGACCTATTTATAGTAGTGGCATTTAATACACTAGGATTTACTAGATAATCCAATCTAGAGGACCCATTGACCGGTGGTCCACCCATCCAACTCTTATACTCGCTAGTCAAAAATCGTGTTTTTGAACCAAATTTTCTTTCTCGCTGGTCTATTACGTGCGAGTGTTATCATGTGTTTTATTAAAAATTTCAGAAGTATCCTTTATCCAACGAGACTCCTAAAATATCCTTCTAAAATCAGATCCGTTATGTTTTCAGTTCCTTCACTAACATCGGGAGAGCTCTAGAGATATGGATTAATGAACAAAAACCAGATAAACTACTTCAATACTAGCTCCATCTTTCCAAAATTTCATATTCGTTTTTTCTTTTCTGCTGGTGTTTTTAGGTTTTCGTTTGAAGATCGTTTTAATGCTCTGTGATCACCTTCATCTCCGTCAAATCCAGGTATGTGCTATAATAAGTGATGGTAAAAAAGTGAAGCAAGTGAAGAAGAAGAAGAAGAAGAAGAAGATTCACGAATAGATGCATGAAGAAGAAGGAGATATAAATTCATTAATTTTAGGTTTTAATTTATACCTTTTAATATTATTTTTCATCTGGATCTAATGCTCAATATTGGAAGACGAGGGTTGTCTCTTCAAACGACATGGATTAATTGATCTGATGTTATTTTTATTTGGTTTACTTTTATTTTTCTTAAATCATGATTTATTATTATTTATGTAGATTTTTATGTAGATTTTCCTTCAGTACATATTGTTATGTACTGTTGGATCATACTTTTTTTCCTTTGGTACATATTTTCCTTCATCATATCAATATATACTGTTGGATCACACATATTTCCTTTGGTACATGTTTTCCTTCAGTACATATCAATATGTATTGTTTGATCAATATGTAATGTGGGATATACACTTTTGGACCTCTGGTTAACTAAAGTTTACCGCTGGACTATAGGATTACTGGTAGTGGGTTTTTTGGACCAACCAAAGAATTTCCCTTTAATACATTGATCTCGTAAGTAGTGACAGTTGCAAAGAAGTGGAAGAGCGGAGATATGGTGATCGTGGTGAAAACCAATTATGTCATGCTAGTGGGACTTGACGGTTGTACAACCATTATTCTATTTATCTCTTCAAATGTCGACATAGCTTATTTACTTTCTCGTCGTGGGTGTATTGATATTCCGCACGTGTTGTAGGCCGCTAAACAAAACCCTAGTGAATATCCCACATGTGACATGATTGATGTCTTGAACATGATTGAGTCTATTTTATAGACGTGTATTATTTGGTCAGTTGTTGACCTAGCTAGACTGTTAGTCTTAACATATTGATGAGTTCTAACATGTTGACTCGAAACATGTTGACTCAAAGCATATGGTGTATGTTGATATAAGCAATGATGCTTATTAGATTATAGACGTAAAAAGTATAATTGATATTGACATTGGTAATCGGGGCATATCATCGTATCAGCTGAGGAAGCAAATGATATCCAGATGATCTTATTGGATTAATAAGCATAGATCTGATGAGATTATTGGATCGATCAGAGGCTTAATTTGTCTAATATGTCACGTGAATGCGTATGAGGATCAAGTGCATCAACATCAAGTGTATGAGGATCAACTTGAGTTAGCAGTCATAAAATATTTGGTTTCTTCCTACTATCGAATGGTTCGAGTAGCGAAGTAGAGGAACTAGAATATTTACCAGGGCGGAAAAGCCAATTAAAATATTAGTGGTCAGATTATTTTAATCTACTGGTAGCAGGACCAATTGAGGTATTAAGTAATAAAAATCTAATCATGATAAAACAATAATACTTTAATACATTAATATGGTAGCGAAACCATTTTATACAGCTCTATAAAGCTTATGGTGTTGAAGCTAGAGGGAGATAAGGCTTTTGATAGAAAGAGCAAAGAGTTTGGTATGAAGAGGCAAACCCTAAATAAAGGATACAGTGATATAACTTAAAAATAAAATAAGAAAGTAGAGGAATGGGACCGACCACGGGATGGTCGGCGCCGGTCCCATGACTCCCTTTTTTTTATTATATCTATTTCTTTCCTCTATAGCTCTTTAGTCTTCGTTGCTCTAAAGCCTTATATGTTTAAAACCTTTTATCGTTAAAGCCTTAAGACCACTCACATGTGGATGAACGAAATATTTCGTTGATTTTCGACGTTAGAAAATTTCATATATAACGTTCTTAGTAAAAACGTGGTAGATTCTTCATACGATGTCCGTTTTCAATGGTTAACCCCTTCGGAATTGAAAAATCGTTAGTTATCTTCTACCGAGGAAGGATTTAGGTTTAAAGTTTGTTTTGGTAGTCAAACGAGAAAACAGAAACCTTTCAATAATTTTGTAGACAAAATTCTAACAGTTTTTAGCTTGTATGTCATCTAGGGTTTAGTCCATATCTCTTAGACCGTCGCTCGGAATGAGACACCCTTTTAGTATGTCGTAGTAGACATATAAGGGAACATTGTTGTTTGGAAATTTTTGCCTTATTCTCTACCCATTGGAACGTTTTCCAAAGATGGTCATGACAATACGTCAGAAATTAGGGATTCGACGTTGTATACCGAGTGCAGCGTGCTATGAGCTTTTATACAGGATTGTATGGACACTATGATAAACCAATATTATTAATTTATAGTTTGAATATTGATATAAAGCAATTCTAGGAATTCAGCCTGGAAATTCATAGAAACATTTTGTGCCTGATTTGATCTCATATTTATTTTGATAATTCTCAATTTTTTGTACTAATATTGACCTTCTATAGGTATTTTTGGAG
This sequence comes from Papaver californicum, assembly GCA_023531435.1. Taxonomy (NCBI): domain Eukaryota; kingdom Viridiplantae; phylum Streptophyta; class Magnoliopsida; order Ranunculales; family Papaveraceae; genus Papaver; species Papaver californicum. The sequence continues at coordinate 2,780,238 of JAJJMC010008078.1, read as the reverse complement.
AATTGACAATTGTGGAAAAGTTGTCTTAAAAATATTAAAGGCACCCAAAAAATTGATAAATGCACCCCAAAGACTTTTCATAAAGACACCATGCCTTGGATAAAGGCACCCACTCTCTTTCGTTTCAAATTGAAAATTGGCGGGAAACTTCTTCCTTTTATCTGCGTAACTTTATTAACAAGATTTGAAGGGAAATTTGTTAGGTTTAAGATAGGAATATTTTCTTGCCTAAATAAGAGGACTTGTACACCATTGGAGGTGTTCAAAATCAACCAAAAATCTCTCTCGTGAAATATTTCCCATCAAAAACAGGTAGAAGAAGATCTCTATAGATTTGAAGATAAATATTCTCTTATCTTATCTTTGAACAACATCGAGTATATCCTTTTCAAGAAGGAAACAATACCAAGAATCACTCGTAAAAAGAGAAACAGGATTAGAAGATCGTGAAAGATAATCGGGTCCGAGATATGATCAAATGGGTGAGATATCTTTTGTTTAAAAAAGAAGATGTTGTAATGATTTTCGAATCTATGGGAGTTATTGGGGGTGGTAGTATAAATAAAGAGCTCAAAGAAAGGATCGAGGGGGCTGGCTTCTGCCACAGATAAAAAAAAAAGTCCAAAAGTTTTTGTTGCAGTTCAAGTTCGAGAAGAAGAAGAAGAAGAAGAAAATGTTTCCAAAAAGGGAAACAGTTAAAAATGTTGCGTTTTGTTTCATAATCAACAGTTTACGTGACATGTTTCTGAATAGTGTATGTGGTAGTTTCAGTTTTTAATACACAAGAAGACTGTGTTTTATTCAATTGTGCCTGAAATGAGTCGTTGATTCACAAAGATTTTTAATCCTTCTGCTACGCATTAGGTCAGTCTTTCTTGTAATTCTTTAAAATCATGAATAAAATGACTTCTTCTACATTTTCTTCTACTTTTTTTGATGTAAATAGCTGGAACCTTCATCTAAGATTAGAGAAGAAGTCGTATTGGGTTTGCTAGCATGTTGTGACTATATTTTTATAATTATTCTCTTTGTATTATTTCTTGTTTAATCATGATAATAATTTCTTCATGTGGTATATAATGCTTAAATAATTTATTTATTTATTCTTATTAGAGACTAGCGTTTTAGTGAAGTAATTGTTAATCCATTGAGAAAAATTATTAAATTAAAATAATTTATTTTCCAAGACGCAAATAATTGCCTGCAGTTGTCTTGAGTGTTAATTTGAGAAAATTATAGAAAATGGTTGCAAACATCTAGTATGCAAAGTAGTGATGGAATCTCAACATCATCGGTTTTCTTTCAGTTGTTTATCATTTTTAGTATTTTAAGCATTTTAGAATTTTAGAATATAATCAAAAATCAATTTTGTGATCAACACATTAATTATTTAAAAACTAGAAAATGCAATTATGAAATCTCTGTGGAACGAACCGTGCTTGCAGAATGTCTCATCGACATCCGTACACTTGCGGTATAATTAAAATCCCATCAAATTTTTGGCGCCGCTGCTGAGGATTAAGAATTATTATTTTTGATTTTTTACAATTTTTGTGCTAATTAGTTTAGGATTTTTTTTTTCTTTCTAGATTTTATTTTGGTATTCTCCTTTTCTTTGTTGTGTAGGTAATATTTTACAATTATTATGGAAAATTGTCTACCAAAAAAGGTTAGTATAGTCCGAATTTTATTTTTTTAATTTCTATTTTTAAACTTTCATTTTGTAAATAAGTAAATTAGGAAATTAGGATTTATTTTGTATTATGTAGTTAGATCTTTATTTTACATTTATTTTTTCTTTATTTTATTTTAAGTAAAAAATAATTAAAAAAAACATATGCACACACATCATTTGCATCGTCTGTTATTGAATTTTAGGAAAAACACGTGGGATAGTAAGTTGAACCTTTTGAGCGTTATCAGCCGAACCACCACAAACCTTAGACCTGTTCCTTTGACCAGTCTTTGATTTTAGGTATATTTTGCTAAGGTAACTTGAGCCTACCTAATTGTAGCTGACCTGGCATTTGCACGTGCACCCATAAAAAATGTCGAATTGGTATTTTGAGGACCAGTACAAGGAATATCGACCCGAAGTTCAAAATGGACATTACCCATACTATGATCATCCTGTGGATAGTACTTGGGACCACTAACCATCCTCTGAAGGTTATGGTTCATACCATAGTGATCCCAATTAAAAAAAAAGTCCAAAAAATTCTGTTGTTGTTCAAGTTCGAGAAGAAGAAGAAGAATGCGCTGGCAAAAAGGGAAACTGTCGTTAAAAATTGTTGTGTTTTCAAATTATAATCAACAGTTTAGGCGATAGTTTTCTGAATAGTGTCTACGACAGTTCAAATTTTATATACACAATAAGACTATGCTTTATTCTATTGCGCCTGAAATGAGTCGTTGATTCATTATTTGATTCGAAAAGGTTTATAATCATTCTGCAACGCATTGGGTCAGTTCTTTCTTGTAATTCTTTATAAAATCATGAATAAAATGATTTCTTCTATATTTTCTTCTAATCTTTTTTTCCATGAATAGCTAGAACCCCATCTAGGATTAGAGAGGAAGTCCTATTGTGTTTGCTAGCATGTTGTAACTATTTTCTTATAATTATTCTCTTAGTCTTATTTCTTGTTTAATCATGCTAAAAATTTCTACATGTGTCATATAATGCTTAAATAATTGATTTATTTATTCTTATTAGAGACTAGCCTTATATAGTGAAGTAATTGTTAATCCTTTGAGAAAAATAATTAGATTAAAATGATTTATTTTTCAAGACACAAATAATTGTCCACAGTCGTATTGAGTCTTATTTTGAGAAATATAGAAAATAGTTGCAAACATCTAGTGTGACGGACCAGAAATTTTTTGCTTCCAATAGGTCGGGTTTCGGTCAATTAGGCCAGCTCCAACTTCCCAATACGCCACTCGAGAAACCGTACTTTTAAATTTTTCCAACCAATTTGATCTTACCAAGCAAATGTTCATCGATTTTTCTCAAACTGCTTTATAAGTAGGCAAACATAATCTTTATATATTTTCTTGCTTCATCGAATCCGTCAAATTACGTTACAGTTTTTGATATTATTTCTGACATTTATCGATACAGACAGATGATATGAATTACCACATTTGGTAATAATCATCTCTTATAAAACACCCAACTTTTATATTTCAAGGATAATCGAATCCTACATATGATATCCATCGTTTTATTATGAAGATATAATATCTCATGCCCGAGTGGTCGGGTACCAGCCACCGTTACAGCTAATGGTCTTCCGGGTTGCCACTCGTAAGTGGGAGCTAGCAGGCCTGAAAACACACACCGTTCCAGCGACGGGTAGGGATGATCAGTGCCGTTGTCTACCACCGTTCCAGCGACGGTCTTCCGGATAGCCACCTGTAGGTGAGAGCCCCAGTGGGCCTGGCAATTCACAGTACTAGGTCAATCTCAACATACCATCTTTTACAAATAATATGAACTACTCTAAAGAGTTAGTAATCATTTCCAGATCAATAGTATGAACTGTCATCATAAACAACAACCATTCTTCTCAGATGATATGAATTGCCTCTAAATGGCAAAAATCATCTCCAAGTCTTATTTGGTTATATGAATCGGCATCCAACAATCACCCTTCATTTCTCATTAGATGATATGAGCAACCTCGAAGAAATTGTAATCATCTCTCAAGGTAGTATGAACAGCCAGTACTGCAACTACCTCTTACTGTGAAGGTTACAATCATCTCCGAATAGATGGTATGAACTTCCAAGAAGCAACCAACCCTTTTTAGACGATATGAACAACCTCATGCAGTTATGCTGAACCGCAAAGAGGCTGCCTACGTACCCTCTCCATAGCTCGAAGGGATCAAGCACGACAGTAGTTCGTCTTTTAGTTATTCAGATAATATGAACTACTCTCAGTAGCAGTAATTATTTCTGGCATTGAATAGTATGAATTGCATAGCAACAACTATCCTTATTTCATCGCATCACCAACAATTTATCTTAACAACTTCCAACTAATGGTAAAATGTCAACATTTATGATTGTACCTGTACCTGCTACATGTCACTTAGAATCAACAGTAGAGCAGACAAAAGGACACTTCATCTAAATCATCCATTGAGTTAATTATAACAAGGCTAGAGAATGTACATTTTAGTTCTCAGCTAAATAATAGGAATATAGTTATCGCCGCAAAGTGTATGTCAGGTTAATACGATGAAAATAAATAAAAAGGGCAATGGCAGAAGAATTAGTTGTGCTAATACATTGATGAAATTATGCACCTTTATATATCCCATAAATCCACCAGAAAGAAGCTAAATTAAATCCTATAAATTTAAACATGAAACAAGTGTTCATATTACCACTAAACGTATCAGCTATAAAACAAGGGTTCGTACATTACGTATCAGCAATAGCATGAGACAAAATTATAGAAATCCACATTCACTAATCAAGAAAATAAGCGTTCATAGTTAGGTGCTGGCATGAGTATTTGCTTTAGAAAAGTCAACAATACCCAAGTGCATGTTGTACACATTTTGCTCCCCATCTTTTGAAAATCATTGAAAACTAATGAAAGTTGCCATTGTGAAAAAAATGTACATTACTATCCCTAGGATCAAGCTAATATCAGCCATAAGTAACCAAACTAAAATACAAACAATCCATGGACAGTACCCAGTCTTGGTCAGCCAAATACTAGCTAACCATTATCACGACTTTCAAAGATCAATCTGGTAGAAAACATAGTGGCTTACCTTATTTTATCCAATATGATGTCCATACATACATGGAAGAATACCACCAAGCACACTTATGAATATCCAAATATACATCAACTGAGGTTAAAGGGACTATTACCGTCGTGCATAATTATTATTTCAATCTTTAACAATGAAATTTGTACCCATTTGCAACAGATCTTGGAACAAAGTGGATGGGATACTAAACACAGTACTAATGAGGAAAAGTGGGGGTTACATTTACCATCTCATTCGTTATTTTCCAAGCTCCATCACAACGTCTATAAGGCATATAATTTGGAATTTCAAGAAATGACACTTCTTAACAATCAAATGAATTATCACTAATCTGCATTTTATATAAACTTTCATAAAATAATAATCAACATAAAATGCATCAAGCACAGTATACAACAAGTATACTCCGGATAATTAACAAACCTTTGGATCAAGGTCCCTGTAATTCCACATACACAGCATCAATCCATTTTCCGCAACACTTCCATTGCACCTGCAATTCACCAGCACAAGCCACAACTCCTTTTTGTAGCAACAACCCACAACACTTCAATCTCCATCCCTGAATCTCAGACTCAACACCATCAACTCCATTCTCTCAACTGAACCTGATCTCTAACCCTTGGCAAATCTAAGCACAAGACCCATGACCATTTGCAGCAACAGATGATGCCGGGACTTACCAAAAGTCCATGGAGAAAAAATAAGCTACGATCCATTCAAAATGATTTGCATGGATCATGAAAGGAAATCCATTTAAACATTTTATCAAACAAGTTATGGGCCATAAATGAACACCATAACCTGCAACCTCATACGCAACCGCTGCCAACACCTTCTTCTCTGCAATACCATAAGAACCACAACACCATTGATTCTATTTCATTTTTATGGCAGCAACAAAAATTCTCACTCAACCAAGCCATAACCAAACTCAGATTCAACCGACCAACAACATAAGCTCTTTCAACCTTTCTTTGTCTCTGTCAACAATCGAATGGAACTCATCCTAACAATCAAACTCATTTTCTTCTTAAATCAAACAGCGAGATCGAGAACCCATCTGTGATTCAATTTCAAAATCAGATTCACTTCCTATTTGATTCACCAAAAATATTCATCTATGCTTCCCAAGCTTAACCAATCTCAACTGCCGTAGCCACCAGATTCAACTCCTTCTTCCATCCTATTTCACGGTTCATCCACTTGAGTTGCAGATGAAGATCCAAAAAGTATATCTTTTCAGGGAAAGAGATAAAACTAAAAGGAATATGGGAAGATGCCTCCTCCCTTTCTCCGGTTTCTCTTTTTATGTTGATAAAACTGTGACACGTGCCCAGCTGCATGGGCCACTATTATAGCACCTAAGGGTTTTTAACTAAGGAATACATTTATATATGTACTAACATTTCTTATTAACAAGTCTAGAAGTGTCAAAAGACACTCAAGTACTAGAGTTTTAGGTACTATAAATATAAAATTTGACGAATGGGTTTATTTAAACCCGAGAAAAAGTATGGGTATGACATCTAGATGCAAAGTAGTGATTGAATCTCAACATCTTAGGTTTTCTTTCATTTGTTTATCATTTTTAGTATTTTAAGCATTTTAGAATTTTAGAATATAATTAGAAATCAATTTTGTGATCAACATAATAATTATTTAAAAACTAGAAATTGCAATTCTGAAATCCCTGTGGAACTAACCGTGCTTGCAGACTTTCTCATCGACAGACGTTCTCTTGCGGTATAATCAAAATCCCAACAAAATTTTGACGCTGCTGCCGGGGATTAATAATTATTATTTTTAGTTATTTATAATTTTTGTGCTAATTAGTTTAGTATTTTATTTTATTTATTTCTAAATTTTATTTGGATATTCTCCCTGTCTTTGTTGTGCATGTAATATATTACAATTATTATGGAAAATTGCCTCAATTTTATTTTATTTTAATTTTATATTTAGACTTTCATTTTGTAAATAAATAGATTAGGATTTCTTTTGTATATTTTTAGTTAGATCATTATTTTAATTTTATTTTAATTTTATTTTCTACTTATTTTATTTTATATAAAAAAAAAAAAACGCGTGCACACATATCATTTGCATCTTCCGCTACCGAATTTTAGGAAAAACACGTCGGATGTAAGCTGAACCCTTTGGGCGTTATCAGCCGAACCACCAGAAACCTTAGCCATGTACCTTTGACCAATATTTGATTGTAGGTATATTTTGCTAAGGTAACCTGAGCCTACTCAATTCTAGTTGACCTTGCTAAGGTAACCTTTGACCAATATTTGATTGTAGGTATATTTTTCAGAAGATTTTGGTTTAGAATCTTCTGAAAAAGCGTTACCATCAATAGTGTATAAGTATCTCTCTTTAATCCTGCTTACACACCGGTGTGACCCTTAAAATCGTCTTTCTGAGTGTAAATTCATAAAATCCTATGGTGAGGTAGAGTCGAGGCGAAATGCTTATTCGATTGCTCTGTTAGTCCGTTGTCCATCTGGAAGAAGATATCTTTAGCACTGGTTCAACTCGTCACAATATATCTCTCATTGATTAAGCATATTAACATGTATTTTCTCCGGCATATGTAATTACTTGACATTTGGAGGAGAAACTTTATGTCCTCTTAGTTCTTCGAATACTTATGACATTAAAAGTTGGAATTTAAAGGTTTTATGGGTATACCTCTTGTAAACCCTCACGAGACAAAACTCGTACACTAAGGCCCCTTAGGGGAAAGGCTTGTTACACATGCTAAGTGTAGTCGTGATTCCTGTGAAAGTGAGTTAGGTTTTTTATTTTATTTTTAGTTTTGCTCGAGGACTAGCAAATACTAAGTTTGGGGGTATTCATAGACACATTTTGTGTCTAATTTGATCTCATATTTATATTGTAAATTCTCAATTTTTTGTACTAATATTGTTCTTTTGTAGGTATTTCTGGAGAATTGACAATTGTGAAAAAGTTGGCTTAAAAACTGTTAAAGGCACCTAAGAAATTGATAAAGGCAACCCATGACTTTTATAAAGGCACCCATGCCTTGGATAAAGATACCTACACTCTTTCATTTCAATTTAAAAATTCGCCGGAAACTTCTTTCTTTTATCTGCGTAAATTTATTAACAAGATTTGGAGGGAAATTTGTTAGGTTTAAGACAAGGATATTTTCTTGCCTAAATAAGAGGACATGTAGGCCATTGGGAGCATTCAAAATCAACCAAAAATCTCTCTCGTGAAATTTTCCCGTAAAAAACAAGTAGAAGAAGATCTCATCAAATTTGAAAACAGATATTCTCTTATCTTATCTTGGAACAACATTGAGTATTTCCTTCTCAAGAAGGAAATAATACCAAAAATCACTCGTAAAAAGAGAAACAGGATTAGAAGATTGTGAAAGATAATCAGGTCCGAGATATGATCATATGGGCGAGAATGTTTTTTGTTTTTAAGAGAAGATATTGTAATGATATTCGAAGATATGGGAGTTATTGGGGGTGGCAGTATAGAGAGCTCAA
>JAJJMC010008078.1:2726326-2762376 GCA_023531435.1 Papaver californicum | reverse complement strand
GATTTCTAAAAACCCATGGAAAATATACAAGAGAAGAGGGAGAAGAAAAATAAGGTGTCACGGTTCTTCCCCTAAAGGGGAAAACCCTAATTTGTTCCAAAACTCCTTTTTTTTCTTTTTGTTGTAGATGATATGATATCTAAAAGATAGATAAAAAGATCTAAGAAGTCTTCTTATATAAGAAATCAAATATTTGAGTGCCCTTGCTCAAATCCCGGTCGAAATAGGTTCCAAAATTATCAAACACGTGCATAGAAGAGGAAACTTCGCAACAATCCGATCCAGGTTGGCCATGTCTGACCGACCACAACTACTTCTAATCGGTCGTTCCCGAGCGACTAGAAAACCAGTTTCTTCTGGATTTCAGTCGGCCAAGTCTGGCCGACTAGCCTTCTTCGTAGTCGTCAGGGAATGAACTATTATCGGTCTTTTTCTTCTTTTTCTTCTGGATTTTAGTCGTCTAAGTCTGGCCGACTATCCTTGCTCTTGGTCGTCCAAGTCTGGACGACTTGCTTCTGTACTTCGTCTTTTCACCCATATCTTATTCATACGAAGTCGGAACAACTTCATTCTTTCATCGTTGGCTTCATTATATCGTTCTCTTCAACATGGTGGGAAGAAACGCAACACATAAAAATAATAATAATACAATATAATTTACATAAAAACTAGCAAATATGTGTATGAAAAGGATACTCAAAACATGTAAATTATGCACCGATCAACTTCCCCCACATTTTCCTTTTGCTAGTCCTCGAGCAAACTACAATCTAAACTAACCTAAACTACAACAACTTCCTTTTGTTGAGAATACGGTTACACTTAGCATGTGTAACAAGCCTTTAAACCCCTAGGTGTCCCTAGTGGACGAGTTATAGTCTCCTGAGGGTTTACAAGCGGTATACCCACAAAACATAAATTCCAACTTTCAAAAATTCCAGAGCACATGCATCCAAAGAGCTACGTAGACATAAAGTTTCTGCACACTAACAATAAGAAGTTAGAAATCCCAAAGAACATTATTCTCATGCTTAACTCTTGAGTTAGGAGAAAACCACCATATGAAAGAATCCAGGTTCAAGAGTGACCGAATAAGCATTCTGCCTCACCAATAGGATTTATGAAATTGAAACTCAAAAGACGCACTTTATGGTTCTCATGTGTGCAGGCAGGAGTGAAGATAGAAATTCTGCACGTTGAATGGTGGGAAGGAAAAGGAACCTTCTGAATTATATGAAGATGTTATCCCATAGAAACGTGGGACGAAAAGTAACCTTCTTTTTTTATTTTTTCTACCGATATCTATAAAAGGAAAACAACCACTATGCAAGGATGGGAACGCCTACTTACCTTCTCACCCGATTCACAATCAGCATCGCTTCCGCATCAAATAGAAACGTCTTCGTCTTCAGTCTTCAACTGTTGATGATAAACTTCTGAACTTTGTAAAACTTTGACAATTTGTACCCGTTTTTCTTCGATTCCTTGTTGCTTGCAACTTCTTTATATATTTCTTCTTTCTCATGGCCTTAACTAATGAAATAACACACTAACTATGAAATTAAAATGCATATCTGTATTTTTTTTTATTTTTTATTTTTTTAATCGATATGCTACAAAAAGATAACAACTACAAGAATAATTAAACTGAAATTAACATGGCCATGGGGAAATGAATTAAGCCCCGGATTCTTCACAACTTGTATTGCCTTAGTATCGGATAAACTCCAAAAACTTATATCTTTTTATTTTCTTTCTTTTTCACTTTGTTTTTTCTTCACTTTTGATATAGAATTTTGTTTTTATTTTTGTTGCTCGCAAAACTTGACTATATTCAACTTTCTTCGTGATTTTAATGTCACTCTGCTTGTTGATGATATGTTTCTATTGTTGCTTTGTCGAGAGAATGGTGCCAACTGCAAACAAGACTACAAGATAGAGTTAGCAATTCTGATGCCACTCTCATGATTGAAGAAATAACACTCAAGAGATCAAAAAGTAGTGCTGAAATTGGTGCGAAGTTGGGTAGTTCATCATTCTACCCGGAGTTTGCGCAGATGAAAACACTCTAAACGGACAAGTTAGACAGGTACAAAGAATTGAAGGTTTGGTACCTCACTCATGGATATTGAATTATCAGCTTCTCTAATACTGTATTCTATACCGGCGTTTTAAGTCCATTTTTGTCATCTCTAGCCTCTCAACAACTAAGCAACCCGAATATAATTCTCTAATACTTCTAATTTCAGTTGTTTCGGTGAGAACTCCGTATGTAAACTTAGCTAGAAGTATACAAAGTGACTTTATAATCTCTAAAAGTTGAAGTTTTTCATGCAAATAAAAGACTACAAACTCTATATGCAAATACTCCCCCACACTTAAACTTTACATTGTCCTCAATGTAAATTGACTCTTCCAATGTAAAATCAAGATGAGAAATTCCTAATATGATGTGAAAAACTAATAAAAATCAAAATATAAAGATAGAAATACAAAACCAGTGGGTTTCCTCCCATTCAACGCTTGGTTTAACATCATCGGCCCGACTTTCTGGTTATTTTTCGTATACCAACAATCTGAAAACCTGGTGATCCGCCCATATAAAAATATGTAATTCTAATAAAAGCTTCACATAAATGTTAGCATATAGTAATAGTGAAACCATTATCATAAAGAATTTATCCCCATACTTAGTTCTTTCTACACTCGAAAGTGTATATAGAAAAATAGAGTTTGGGAACCTTAATGGGTTCAACTTGGGTAACCTGCGCATTGTTAGAATCAAGCATCTCTAATGATGGATTTTTAAAAGAAAATAATCCGCTAAAAATTTAGAAGCACAAAACTCCAATCCTAAGTGAGGTATTTTCTTAAAATTTGGGTTAACAACTTTTTGAGAAACTACTTCGATTTAGAGGGAGAGGATCATAATATATAGAATTATGAAAAGGATTAGACAACCCTTCCACTATCTCTTGTAGTACGGGATCCTCATTTTTCTTAAATAAATTCATTGAATTATTTAACTCATGTGTATCGTGGTCCTCTATCAAAATTTTCAACCAATCTTCATCAGTTTCTGCCTCAACCAAAATCTTGGCATTAATGTCATCATTATATTCCTTGGTCAGCTCAATTGGGTCTTCTACGATATTACTCAATATCATCTCATTCTCAAATATTTCATCATTTTCATCAGAATCTTTATCGACCTTATATTCTCCATTAGCAAAACGTCGTTTGAATTCCATACGTATGGTACTACTAATTTCTTGGAGAATTTCTTCTGGTGCTCCGTTATCTTCCAGTTGATATAATTTTTTCGAGAGTTTTCTTATGTTTACACATTTTCCACCATTACTTACAATAGGATCACTAAACCACGACTCTCCCGTTTAATGGGTGAACGATCATAAATACGATCATGATTCGGGTAAGGAATATTGTCGTAAAATTCGGTTGGTTCGATATTCTCTCTATTAAGTGTTGGATCAAGCCGGTCTAATCTATATAACATGTCCTTTAATTGATATAAAATTTTCATACAACTCGAGTGGAGCCAATTAGAAGTATAACTGTCCCATATTCTTTTTGGTTTTTGACCTACATACCCACCATACGGTTGTTGGTATGTATGAGAATAACCAAAAGATTCCATAGGGTATTTATCAAAACCAAAGGAGTGATTCTGATTGTATCCCATGGTCGGTTGGAAGTTATTAAAATATTGAGAATTATAACTAAATTGATTACCACTATAATATGCCTGACTTTGTGCATCATACATGTTATTTCCGTAACGACACGTGATAACACACAAAGAGTAATCTAAAAAGAAAACTAAAAGTGATGTATACAACTTGTTTTCAGAATCTACCTTCCCCTTTTGACGGTTGTCGAATTCTACCAAAGAATTGTTTCCACCATAAAAACTTAAAACCTGAAAAACACTAAGAGAAAAAAACGTAAAATAGAATAAAAAAGAAATCTCAAACAAAAACAATTGCCGACTGCTCCCCGTCAATGGCGCCAAAATTTGATGTATGTCGTTTGTGCTCAAATTAATTAAGATGTTTCCCACTAATAATAACAAGTAATATAGCGGTAGTAAGGATTGTTCCCACGAGGAGATGTGAATTGTTATTTGTTTTCAAATTCTTATGTAACCAAGGGGGTATGCATAATTACTAATCTAAATTATACTAATTAAAACAAAGTAAATAAAGGTTGAGATTAAGGGTAAAACATATTGGTTATAGGTTTCATCTTCCGTCGCCAGTCATGCTCCACAATCGATTAGAACCTAACATTCGTTCTCTCTTCATACCAATAGCACTAGAGCACCCCATCGAGAACATACTCCGGTAAATTCCTTGTGTCATCACATACCATAACGATGAATATGTGAATACTAGTCAGCGAATAACCTAACACAACGTGCTATCAAGTTTAATCCTCCAAGAGCGTTAGGTTCTTTGAATTAGGCTAATCAATGCAATAGAATTACTACAAGTATTCTACATAATACTAGTCAAGCTTCTACATGAAATCACACAAAGGTTTTGAATACAATCGGTAATCACACCATGCTACTTGTAACCGGGTCTATCGACTATTCCGTATCTCCAAACCCTAGTTTAGCTTTAGATATGAATATGTGTTCACTTAGTATGCATCCTCAATAAACACACCTTCAATCATACATGGCGATATTAAAAGTTGAACATGAGAAAGAAAAAGAGATCTTGAATGTCAATAACAATCATCCAGATTGGATCACATATCTATGACTTCCAACTACATCCCCAACCAATAAAAAAAATTATCTTCTCATGGATTTCTAAAAACCCATGGAAAATATACAAGAGAAGAGGGAGAAGAATAAGAAGGTGTCACGGTTCTTCCCCTAACGGGGAAAACCCTAATTTGTTCCAAAACTCTTTTTTTTTCTTTTTGTTGTAGATGATATGATGTCTAAAAGATAGATAAAAAGATCTAAGAAGTCTTTTTATGTAGGAAATCAAGTATATGAGTGCCCGTGATCAAATCCCGGTCGAACTAGGTTTCAAAAATACCAAACCCGTTCATAGAAGAGGAAAATTCGCAATAATACGAGCTTGGTCGGCCAAGTATGACGTACCACAACTATTTCTAGTCGGCCGTTCCCGAGCGACTAGAAAAACACTTTCTTCTGGATTTCAGTCGGCCAGACTTCATAGTCATCCGGGAATGAACTACTAGCCTTCTTCGTAGTCGTCCGGGAATGAACTACTAGCCTTATTCGTAGTCGTCTGGGAATGAAATACTATCAGTCTTTTTCTTCTGGATTTTAGTCGGCCAAGTTTGGCCGACTATCCTTGCTTCTGGTCGTCCAGTCTGGACAACTTGCTTTTGTACTTCGCCTTTTCACCCATATCTTCTTCATACGAAGTCGGGACGACTCCATTCTTTCGTCGTTCGCTTTATTTTCTCGTTCTCTTCAATATGGTGAGAAGAAATCCTTAATTTGAACAAGTTCCACTTCGTTTTGGATGATTCACCAAATAAGAAACATAAAACATAAAAATAATAATAATAAAATGTAGTTTACATAAAAACTAGGAAATATGTGTATGAAAATAATACTCAAAACATGTAAATTATGCACCTATCACACTTACATGTGAAATGATAATTTTGCGCTTATTTTGCCTAATTAAATAACTTCTTCTTCTTTTACTCCATATGACCCCGAAATACCTACAAAACAGAAAACAAACGTAATATACACAAAATACAAGAAAAAACAGCAAATAAAGCATAATCAATTTATAATAATTAAGGTTTTTAGGCACTTATCATTATAGCCCTAGTATGTTTGATAGTTGCTATAAGATTGAGATTGAAAACCATATTGATTACCATTATTATATGACTAATCTTGTGTACCGCACATGTTAATTCTTAAGAGAAACATGGCGACTCACTAGAATAGGAAATAAAATATAAAAACAAAAATTAAAAGTGACACTCCGCACTTCTTCCGAGATTTAGACACCTTCAACGAGTAGTTAACACCATGAAAACCTAGAAATATGATAATAAATATAAAAATATCCACTTCTAAAAAAATAACAAATCAATTAGAAAATACTCCGCGGCAGTGACGTCAAAATTTGATGTGTGTCGTTTGCATAAAAAATTACTCAAGATATTTCCCACTAATATTATAATAGTAGTAAGGATCGGTCCCACAGAGAACTGTGTAATTGAGATGTTATTTAGATTAGCAAAAATATAATAAAAGTAAATAACTAAGAGGGATTGGTTGATTAATTAACTAAAGAAACAATAAAAAGAAAATATAACTAGGGATCCATTCGTCGTTACAGAACATTAACTCAATTAACGTACTTATCTATCTTTTATTAAAATCATTCATCACCAACCGTAGAATAACATCTAGCGCAGTGATATCCCCAACACACCTTGTATCACTGAATGTCGAAGCACTCAAATACTAGATTATGTCCAACTGAGCCACAAAGTAGTAGTGCACTCAAGGTGTAACCCAATCGAATGCTTTATGGTTTGTGAATTTAGGATAATCCTAGCATCATAACTCTTAGTGCAAGGTCATGTTTACTAGTGTTGTCTTTACACTTAATTTCTCCACATAATCCCCCTGCAAAGTATCAGGTTCTCCACTTGTATAACGAGTTATTTAACAATTACATGGATATCCTAACTCCCTACTATAATTAGGGATCGAGGAGGTTTTACGTTATCATCATTCAGAATATGGCATCATCTTTATCGAGGCGTAGCAAGCTTCTTTTTTTTCATTTTTTGTTGTTGTGTTATAGTTCTTTTTCTTCCTCTTCCTTTGCATCATCTTCTTCTTCATCTTCACCCCCTCCTCCTTGTCTTTGTCCTTCACCTACTACTTATTTTTTCTTCTTCTTCTCCTCCTATTCTTCTCTTAGTACCTCTGACGGTTGTTCATGAATTACAAATGGAAGGAAAACGCCACCCGTATCAGTTCCCTTGTTACCTACTCTCAATTTTGGTGCCTTCTCCTTAAGGATGGGGTGTTTTAGAATTAGAAGGATTTACTACCATGTTCCTCGTTTTACCTTTACCTTTGTTCCTGAAACAAAGTTGAAAATTTAATTAATATTTCAAACAATAAATATTTGACTAGAAATAGCAAAGCTCAATCTCTAAAAATACAAGTTCGACTGATAAATTCATGCAACAGAGCAAAGTTCGGCTATCCCGACAAAAAAAACTAGAACCGAACTTCATAACTTGTGTGATTTCAGTATAATGCCAAAAAGTTCGGCTGTTGTTTAAGAAAAACAACAACCGAACCTTGTTTTTATTCTTCATATATGACATTCGACTAACTTTTTCGTGTTTAATTATCAGCTGAACTGTTCATCAACAATTTCAAAATAAAGAACAATGTCAAGGTTAGACTAATCTTTTGGTTTCAATTATCAACCGAATTTTACTCTTTAACTAACTAAAAACCATAGTTTCATCCATCAAGCCCAATCTATCAATCAAACACAAGAAAATAAGACATGGTTTTTTGGGAAATACCTTCGAGTATACATTTCCTCGCAATGAGGATTTGGTTCTCGCTCTCCAACGTTACTCAAAGAGATCTCTGCTTGAACTCCTTCTTCTTCATTAATTTACATATTAGAAACCCTATTGTAGATGGTGGGTTTTTGTCAGGGCTAAAATGGTAAATAATCATATTTCTAACCCGAGTCTCAGATATATTGAACTTCATAATTCTGTAAATAATTTTAAGATATAGCAGGTGTTCATCCATGTCTCTCTATATGTATGTAATCACATGAATGTATCACCCAACTGAACTCAACAGATTATTACATATATGATTAAAACTTACTAAATGAATCAACATTCATCCTTGTACGAAATTATTAGAATAGCGTTGATGTTTATTAAGATATTCTCATATATTCTATGATTTTTATACAAGTAATCTCAAGCTCCTAGATGGATTGCTCACTAGCATAAAGCAATTTGAGTATTCTCTAGTGCTATATTCCACGGCTGAATTCCCAAAAAATTACCTTCTTTCAATATTTATGCTCAATTGAACGATATTGACTTACTAGAACACCTATACAGATTTGTATAGAAGTATGTAGCAAGTTACATGTAAATTTACTTGACTAAAGCATCACAACTGTGCTTAGACATCAAGTCAAAAATGTGCTAAATAAAAAAAAAAGGTCTGACTAGTCAAATCTAGCCTTGGCCATGTCAATCCTCGCTTAAGGGAGAAACCAATGTGAATAACGTATAATAAAATATAATTCTAAGCTTAGAAAATACTAAAAGTTAGGTTTGCAACACTTGTAAGCGTTTCAAACAACATATGTAGCATCCTAATCCTAACAAAATAAGGGAATGACCAAGTAAACTGTATGGAACGCTCCAGCTTTAGCCAATTGTATGGACGGTTACGCTTATAAGCGTTGTAAACAGTGTGTTTGAATGGCTAAACCCTGCCAAGCATGTTACAGTCAGAATTTGGTTATAAATGTTGCAAATATTATACCTGGCATGCTGGACATATTTTCATACCTGGCATGTCGTACATATTTTTACACTTAGCATGCCGCACATGTTCTTGCGCTCAGCATTCTACACATATTTTTGTACTTGACATGCTATGCATATTTTGGTACTTAGCATGCTGTACATATTTTTATACTTAGAATGCGACATATTTTGTTGTAACCTACTAAATCAACGACTTACCAAGTGTGCCATATACTTATGTGACTCCCCACATATGTCATGTTACATATGTTTAATCACTTTAAACAAATATTTTATTCTCAATCTTTCACAATCATGCATCACCTCTCGCTGATGACGTGAAAGGAATGCCTGCGTCCGGATTCACCTACTCATTTAAGCATGTCAATACTAGTTGACATATTTGAACTCTCACTCCTCACCTGAGCATATCAGGATATTGACATCATGAATAATAAATACATATTTATTATTCATTCTACTTGCTCCGTACAAGCCCCATTAGTCTCGTCAGGATCATCAAGATTTATTATTCATGTCTAGCCATGCATGAAAAGTCATAAGTCAATTTGACTAAGCAAGTCACAACTCTACTTCACACTAAGTAGTATTTTCTACTAAAAATCATATGAGACATCAATGATGTCACAAATTGGGGGATATTCAAAAGGGTATTGGTCTAGCTGTCTACGACCTGCGGTGTAGCAATACACCCATTACGAGAAGTGTCTGGAATTTGTGACAGTTAGCAAAGTAAAGGAGTGATGGGTGTATAGCCGTCAAGTATGCCCCACAAGTGGGACACGGTTTTCAACATACTCTCCATCACCTCCACTTTCACAACTGCTACCACTTCCTACGAGGACATGGTGAATGGTTATTGGCATTATAAATAGATTACTCAATCTATTAAAAAGAGGACAGAACAGAACATAGAGCGTACAAAATAAAACAAGTCTATCATCTGATTTTCATAAGGTCTTCTCTCAGTCATACACAGAGAATCCGTCATAGCAATCAACACCTATCACACGTAATGGAGCTCGGCACAAATGTAAAAGTACACAGAGAATTCTTCTAAAAAATACTTCTACAGTATAAATATTTTAGGGATTAGACTAATTCTCATCAGCTTACCCCATTTTCATCTTTTTAACTTTAAATTTATTTTTTACCCACAAACACCTACCTATAGTATAATGCTTTATGCGAGTCATTTTATAGTTGTGTTTAATGGACGATCAAAGTTATAAGAAGAATCGACGACTAATCTACGACGATGAAAAGTTAAAATCGGGTTAGGGTTCGACTATTAAAGGGAATTAAAATATAAAAATTGATTTTGATTTGATCAGGTTGGGTTCTAATTTATTAGAAGGAATTTTTTGTAATTTAAATTAATTAAGGGTAACTTAGTAAACTATCTATGCTAGGACACCCCTTGGCATAAATCCTGGATATGGTAATCAAATTGTACATGATTCAATTTTTTTATACAATTTCCACTTCACCATACTCCATGATCATCACTTCCTATGAGGTTAGGGGTGAACGGTTATACACAACTATTATAAATTGATTATTCAATCTATTGAGAACAAGAAAGAACTCACAAGTCGTTTAATCTGATTCTCATAAAAAAAAAAAGCTTTTCACTCAGTCATACACATAAAACTTTTCCATAACAATTGCGTACCCATCATATCTAGCAGCGTCCGTTACTCTGACCTCAACATTTCTTCTGCTTTCCTCCCTAAGACCAAACCTTCTCCTTCCTTTGGGACCAACACAAAATTGCAACGACCATTTTTTAGTTTAGGCTAATTTTGTATGATTTTGATCTCTCGAATCTAAAAAGTACTTCTACAGTAGAAATATTTAGGGATTAGACGAATTCTCATCAGCTTACCCCTCTTTTTTTTTTACCTCTAAATTCGTTTTTACCCATAAACACTTAGAGCAAGTCTTTTGGTGGAATTCAAGCTATTCCAAACTAGGAAAAAGTCTGGAATGTCAAGTCTAATGGCTTCCAAATAGGGGTATTCCACGTTTTTTTCCAAAACATCTTACAAGATTTCACGAAAAAAAACTTGGATTCCAAGAGAAAGCGGGAATCCAAGAGACAACCCAACCAGAGGTAAACCTGAAAAATGTATTGGGTGGGATAGTTGTGATATTGACTGGTCAGAATAAGGTTCAAAGTAATGGTAATAGTGATAGTTTTGTTTAAGTTGGAGGTCAGTTGGACAACAGTTCACCTATAACATATCCCAAGGTTAGGGATATTTATGATAGTGTTTACCTGGATATTTACTCTCCAAGTGCTCCTCTGCTTCTCAATCCTCTAGCTGCCTGCAAAGAGGTGTTGGAAGCAGAACCACCAGAATGGGTTCCAGATAGTGCTGCTAATAAGTGCATGAAGCGTGATTTTTCCTTTAAGCCCTTATTCGTGGAAGGAAAAACTCTATCTCTAATCTCCAGTCTAAAACAAAGACTTAAATGTGAAGATTATCTAATAAATATATTAGCAATATATGTGTAATGTGAAGATATGATCACTACTTGTACTACTTGCTAATATCATTCTTTAGTTATATCTCAATATTATTGAGTTCATAATCTTGCTTCGCTCATTAAGATAGAATGCAAGTAGATCTCTTTTAATAATCTCTTTTTTTATTTTCTGAAGGCCGGGGAGAAATGGAAGGAAGTAAACCTACTTGAGTCATCACAATTTTAGGTGGTGACGATCTTATAGGTAGGAAGGCTAAGGGTCATTATGGGCTAATCAAGGGATTGGTTAGTAACTTATACTCCCATAATGGAGTATATCTTTATAATTTGCTGATTATTGTACAAATAAATCCCACTATTGTAAATACAAATAACAGATTAAGAGTATCGAACTAAAACTAAAATGTATAAGTGAAAGTGTAACAGTTTCAAAAAGAATTTGGGTGAGGTAATACGTCAATCTCTTTTTCTTTTGCGCAGGTTCCAATTGTTGAATAAGAAGCCGTTTAGGAACGATCAAATTTTTTTATTTTTTTATTTGATTTTACTATGGTGTTGCGGATAGCCAAGTAATTTTGCTCTTTATATTTTAACTTTAATACTTATTATTCTTTACAATCGATAGATTTTTGTAAGTTTATTTTTTTCTAGTAGTTGCTTAATATGTTGTGTAGCTATAAAAATACCTGCATAACTTGTTATGCAATTGAGAAAATGGATGCATAACTTGTTATGCATATGAGAAAATGGGTGCATAATACATTATGCAGCATCGTATATGTTAGCACTTAAGCAAATCAAAAAATGCATGCATAACTTGTGAAATAAAAAAAAAAGCCGCATAATCTATTATGCATCAAAGAAAACAAATGCACAACTTGTTATGCATTTGAGAAAACATATGCATAACATATATGCGTCAATTTTTTTTGCACTGAAATCAACCAAAAAATGGTTGCATAATCTATTATGTAGCTCAAAAAGGTATGCATAACCTGTTATGCAAACGAAAAAACGGATGCATAACTTTTTTAGTGGAATGTTATTTTTGAAGCATACACATCGTTTTAAGCAGTGGTTGCATAGCCAAATTAGTGAATGAACGAACCAAGACACGGCTGCATAATGTATTATGCATTATTTGTGGTGGCTGCGTAATTCTTTATGCATCCTTTTTTTTATTGGAATGTTATTTTTTACGCATATACATCGTTTTAGTGGTTGCATAACCTAACTAATGGACTCATAAACCAAAATATGGTTGCTTAATTTGTTATTCATCCTTTGTGGTGTCTGCATAATGTGTTATTCAACTTTTGGGTGGTGGTTGCATAATGGTCATGTATCCAGTTTTCAAATTTATACCTAAAAGAACAATCACCTCCGGGTTTTTTGTTAAAATCTAAATTTGATATTGTTGTTTGTACTTGTTGTGTAGATCTCTTTAAAATATTTCTAACGAGATAAAATTTATAAAATTTCAAGACACGGATTTTTATATATCTTATTTTCTAGTTTGCTTACCAATTATACCCCTGAAAGATAAGATACATAAGGATTTATGCAGACACTTTACTGATAAGAGAGAAAATTCGAGTTCTCTTTGTTATACAAGTAGAACATATTAAGGGTATTTGTGTCTTGTTCCCTCTTTTTCATAATTTCAAATAACTATGGGTCTCACAATAACTAGAAAATATTTTGGGTTTGTGAATTATTAAAAATATTTTTTGGGGGTTTAAGCCTAAAATTCTCATCCTGGATATGGTAATCAAATTGTATAAGATTCAAAAAAAAAAATTGCAATACCCCAAAATAAGGTCGGTGTATTAATGGGCCAAGCCCAACATGCCAAGAAAACTTAAGAGGAAGAGTGGGTCTGATTGTTTTATGTATGTTGGGCCTGAATTGGATTTGGACGTGAAATTGTGCAGTACATCGCTGAATGTTGATTATGCCTTTCAGGGGTGAGCATTTGGCCAGAAATCCGCGGATTCGATCTGGCCCAATCGTATTTTTATGGGTGGATGTCCGGACCGTTCGCTAATGGGTTGGATGCGGATTGCTTTTTTAAAATCCGACGGATTACAGATTGGACCCGGGTCCAACCTTAAAAATTAGTTGGACATCCCCGTTAGATTAAGGACACTTATATATGTAATCTTTAGAAAGTATTTGGATAGTTTAGGACTTCTTATTTATATGAGGACTAGGTATCACCCAGGCCTACGCCCGGGCTCAACCTTTCTCAACCCAAATGTTATGGGGTTGTTTTTCTCGTCATTTTTTCACTTTTAAGTCACCAATAGCTTTATTGGTTGGATAGTTTACCATATAAATAATTGAATATCTCAAGAAAGTAATTGTAATAATTTTGCCAAAGCTTGCTTAGTTAGTGCACCAACAACTTGTTACCATCGTTCATATAAATCACCCATAGTTTAATTTAATAAACTCAATAACCGCACAAGATTAAAAAACATAGCTAATACTAAACCTCCATAAAACTAACACCAAACAAACATGTAAATACCAAAGCCCCATACGGTTAAAATATAAAATCCGAAACTAAACTCTGATTTGAACTCAAGTGCCCAAACTATTCATTGCATTCGCATAAGCCATGGCCTGGTCGGTAGTACGGTCTATGAACTGTAAATTCTCAAACTTTTTCTTTTGTACAGTGGTTCTTGTATAGTGATTTGCCGAATGTTTTCTCTCTATAATTGTAATTTCCAACTCTGAACTTTCATACATCGTTTCCCTTGTAGAAACACCAATGTACTTTGGGTGCTCTCTATAAGATCCAGAACTTATGTAGAACCCAGCATTACATAGGTTTTTGTTCCCTGCTATGTCAACTGTCATTGCTAAACATATTTTCACAGGAAATTGGTACATGATAACAAGAATTGTATTGTCTAATATCATCAACATCCTCGGTATTATTTATTTTTTTCCGGCACCGGCAACGATCATCACTTCTGCTGTAATCTTCTCTTCTCCTAACTGTTTTATAACTAATGGTGTACCTTCAACGATGCCTTCCCCCTTGTTGAGTTTTTTGAGAAGAATAATTAGTACTCCAACTCTCAATTGTAGCTTATAACTTGGCATATGTGTATACTCAAGTCCATTCAAGAGTTGTTCAGGATACAATTCCACATTTGTATCATAATTTTCAGAAGCAAGTGATATGTAATATATACTCAGGTATACACGTTCTTTCCCCTCAAACAATGATACCATTTTTGTGTTTATATCCATGACTTTATCAGCTTCAACTACCAAAATACTCTTCTGAGCCAAATATTTTCTCTCGAATTTGTTTTCCAAAAGATTCACATATGAGACAGCAACTACTGTATGCAATAACTCATCCTCGGTTGATATGCTTATATGGATCTCTTCATGAACACGCTTTAAAAGTCTTTGAAATTGCTGATTCACTGTCATACCTGCCACCACTACTTGGCTATAACATTAGAAGTCTTCTTATAGCACAGTATCACCAAGCAAATAAATTAAATCAAACCAAACCAAATATTACGACAAAAAAACTGTAAAGAAAGTGATACAACAATCAAAAAAACAGCTCGTACCATAAAGATCTCTGAAAGTAATCTGAAGTATTTGTTATCTATGAACATGCGACCTATAATTATATAATCCTTTGTACATCCTTTTGAAAATCACACGCATCTCTTATAAACTTCTTTGTTGGGACGAATTTATGTTTTCTTAGGTATGTGGTTGTCTTAGGAAAGACAAACTCCATCTACCTGAAATTCCTTTTTTCCACTTATTTCAGGACGTTAAGATCTATTAGTACCTAGTTGCCTTCAATATTATAAAAGGACATATTTTGGTGACTAGCTGCCTTAAATATCTACTCCACACCAACATTGTTTGTATTTCTATAAATAAATCGAAAAGCCTACGGCCCGGGCTCAATCTTTCTCGATTTTTTTTTGGTGTTTATTTTATAGCCCATAACCATGTTATGTGACTAAGCATGTTTGTTTGGTTTTCTGAGATGTGGGCTCATCCTTTATCATTTGCTTTTGTGTTTTTGGTGATAACCATGTTATGTCTTTCTATCACTTTCAATGAGATTAGTTATGAACCATATTACTACAAAGAAAACGTAGTTCCAAATACTACCCTTCGGTATTAATGTACCCTTTTACAAAATCTATTCAGAAGTATGGATGAGTACAGACTTGAGCAAAACTCAGATTCGAGAAGAGTATGATCTTGCAATCAATACATTCTTTCTACCAGATTGTACTTGGAACTAAGCATGTACGTGTATACATTAAATGTAGGTACATGTATCTCCTAGGGATTTTGTAAAGGGTGTTTTAACTTGTGTTTGGGATACCCTATATAAATCGACTTGGTATTATTGAAGAGTAAGCAAAGACAAAGTAAATCTTTCAAACCCTAATCTTTTCTTTTCTTTTCTCGACCTTTCTCCCATAAAAATGGGTTGCTTTGGTTATAAAATTCTTGTTATTTCTGATGAGTACTTTGGTATTGTGAGGAGACAATGTTTCATTGATGTTCTTCTAAAAGATATCACTTCGACATCGAAAATTTATGTTTGATTTATCCAAGATACTCTTGCAGTGTCTTTGTGTCATGTTTCAAAAATCTCATTGATTTTAAGCTATTAATGAAGAACTATAGCATAAATATTGATGGGAAATGTGTCATTTTGGTTCAACTGGAGCATGTGTGCAAGTGTGTTCGACAATGGAGTGAATACTATGTGGGTGATGATTATTGCAGCTCTACTGCACCTTGATAAAACAAATCCGTAATATTTTGTCTTATTTTTATTTCGTTTAAAAAGTTTAAGATTTTTGTAGTGGAATTAAATTTGGGAAACAAAATTGTTCGTCTTATGTCGGATGTTTTTCTTCTTCTCTTCTTTTGTCTTATGTTTCCTTGTATATTGTTATTGTTTAATCTTACTTTTGTTTATCTCATTATATAACGAACCATTAGTCATGGATATACTAAGTAACTAACCTGGATTGAATATCTCAAAGTACCAATCCTACAAACTATTGGGTAAATATGAACTCCATAACCAATATTCTCTAGTCTACTGCCAAGTAACTAACTAAATAATGACCTAATCATGATTCAATACATATTCAATTATCTGTCAATCTCTTAGCTCTGCCATAAAAGAGAGATGCCACTTGAAATGGTTTCTAGAAACAAAGATCAAACAACTAAGAGTAACTTTTGTTCTCGGCCAAGAGTCAATGCTATACTAAAATGAAAAACCTAGGTCATCTGCATATCCATTAATAAATACAAAATATGCAGTTTTGCTTAGCCTTAGTTATTGTCAATGTGCTAAACTTGAAGCAGCATTCAAGGTTTAGTATAGTTAGATTTCATCATTCAAGTGAATTGATTTTTATTTTCCTAATTCAAGTATTTTTGTTAATCTAACCTAATTTAATCTTGTCTTTCGCATTCGAAGTATATTTTCTGTTTTAACAATTTTTTAATTCATTATCTCTTCGGTGAGATACCAATTGAACGCGGGGTTTTTTTTTACAGTTGAAGATAACTGAACTTAAAATTCTAGTCTAGTAAAATCACGAAGCTTTAATAATTGTGTGAACAAATATTTGGTTAACTAAACCTAATATTTTATTGTTCAGGTAGCAGTGAGTTGTTTGTACGTGCTTGCAATTAAAAATATAACGTTTTGCCTTATAGAACAATGTGAGAGAAGTGTAAATTGAACCAAAAAAATAGATTGATAAGAAAATAGAATAACGACAAATTTTTTAAAAAAAAAACTAAACAACCAAGTAGTCCTAAAAGAAAAAAGAAAAAAAACCCACCCTAGCTATATCTTCACCTTTTAATAGTGATAAGTTTCTTCATATTTGTAGTCTCTAATTCTGTTATGATTCCAAATTATGTCCATGTTGACACTATACTTTTGTGAGAGATTTTTTTGAATTCATACATCCATTCATGTTGTTTTGCTTCATATTCATTTGATTCAGGTTTGATTGATTTCCAGTAGTCGTCAATTTGTTGTTGTGTTGCTTCACCAAGTTTACTGGGCTCACTAGCAAGTTCACCACAGTGGTAGTGCAACTCTTGCTGGGCTTGTTGTAGTATAAATGATGTCATCTCCTTGTCGATTAACATAAGTATTTTCTTCTACAAAACCTTAGTTGGAAAACAAAAACCATTTAACTTTCTAGGGTTGTAAACATGAACTTTGGACTCTGATTTATGTAATATTCCCTTTTTTTTTTCTTTGGTCTATCCGGCACTTCCATGTCTTTGCTTGATTAGTATCCTTAATTTCCATAGAAATATCTATGTGAATGTCTCTGTAACCCGCAAGACTTAGGGTCTCTCTTGGTGTAGATATGTATTAAGTATAAATATAATCCTTAATATTGTTAGATATTTGATTTTTTCTGTATTGGACGGAGTTATGTTTGTATCCTCATTGCAAAAGTCGCTTTCATAGACAAAAACAATGGTCTTAATTTAAGAAACCTTGTTGAATACAGATTTGGGAGATTATAACTTTAGGAAAGAGTATTCTACTATAACTCAAGTTTTTTTAGGAAACAGTATTACTAATCCAAGAATAATATTTATACAATTTTGAAGTTTGCAACTTTAGAAAATAGTGTTTTAATAAATAAAATTCTCTTAAAAAATATTTTAGGTTTTAAGAATTAAAATTCAGTTTATACGGTAATAATAATATTTATAAGAATTAACTTATGTTTTTAGTTACGAGGTAAACTATTGAAGAAAACCTTATATTTTGTTTGAAATCTATGAAAAGTTATCACAGTAATCTAGATAGTAAACGTCACACAGTATCATTTTGAATGTAAATTTTCATAGTTATAATTTGTAGATGGCAATCAAAAAACCTTAATTAATAAAAGTCTTAAATATGAACTTTGTAGAATTAGTTAATTATAAGTTCTTAAAATTCTCAAATTACTTAAAAATTATTAACCATTAGAGTTAATATCTACTTTTTCTTTTTTTGATCTTTCTTTTTTCGAGCCGCCATTCTGGTTTTGTGTATTATTGGCTCAGAAAACTGTCCAACCCGAACATTGTTCCGGTTTCGATTGTTGTTTTGATCATTAAGTAGATCATGTGACTCGCACATGTATCCGCAGTTTGTACTAGGGAGCAAATTTAATCGGGGTAGGTTGCTACGTCTCTGATTGGTTATCTTTGTTTCACCAATGTAACCACATCTAGTATTCGTTCTCGGCTGCACTTCTTCAACAATTGTTATATCACTCTTTTCTTCAGTATCAGTTTCACTTTCTTCACCATCATCATCAAAATTTATGTATGTTTCAATCGTCTCAGAGCGAGCTTGAAGATAGGCTACATATTCGGGGTCTGAAATCTGGTGGATACCTTGCAGGGATACCGACGTTGAGATAATACGGAGCTTGTTCATTGAGAAACTGATGTGATTCCGTCGCTCACCACAACACTATGTACAATCCTCACCATTTTCACCTGTTAGTCATATAAAAACTGATAATATAAAATACAACTATGGAGACTGATAAACTAAAAAAATGTGCAAATCTATAACTTACTATTGAAACAAACTAAAATATCCCATTAATCGAAAGACATAATTTAAATCTAGCACCACTGAAATGAGCTTCAGAACATAACTTCCCCTTTAAACTGTTTATATAAAATCTAATTATTGTTATGATCTCATGATTGCATGGACTTTGATATTTCAACAACATAAAAAAAGAAGTGGAATGAGACAACTAAAAGGAGTTGAAGGCTGGCCAATTGGCAGACAGGCATTGGGTTCACGGAGCTCATCAAAGAAAGTATATGACATGATGAATAATTAAAACGAAACATAAACAAAAAATAACCCCATCTGCGTAAAACATCTGCAGAGATGCAAATAAAAGAAGTATAACCGATGCAATTGTGTTAATTATAGGAGATTAATATGCAACCTTACATGGTTATGAAGGAAAACAAATTAAAACATCTTATCAGTTCATTCTTACTTCATCTCATTCTTTCTCCTATATTCTTGAAAAAACTGATGTACTGAGCTATGTTAAATACAAACACTTTGGGGAATCAGTTGATATCTTCAGTATATTGGCAAGGCAACTCAAATGACTTAATTCCTTCAGCAAAAAAGCCATTTTATATCCTGATGACTTGCTTAGCTACCAGCATACTATTCTGGACTTCAATGGATATAACCCAACTTAATTGCGCATATGCACAACTACCATAAACTACAGATGAAACACAGTGAAACCAATGCATCATCATGGGGAACATTTTTTACCCAGATAAGCTATGGATACTATTAAATTCAAATTCACCTAAAAAATCTCTTACCCATCTCTGACAAAGATTTTCCGTATAGCATTTCTTCTCATATTTACTGAGTGTACATAAACTTTTATACTGAACAAAGAAGTATATAAAAGAAAAATTAAAGATACTTAAAACTACCAAAATTTAAGATCCTCTTTAATCATGGAAAGGCGACAGGATGATTTCCTATGAAGTGTCAACTATCTATGTTTCAACTGAAACATTAGTATACTAAAAGGAAACTGGTGTAACTATTATGCCTTAAAACAATAGTCCCAGACAAAAAAAGGATTTAAGTTACTTTCTTTAAAAATATATCCATGTATTATATCCATGTTTAGTAAACTTTTCATCTTCAATTATTGTACGATAAATGTTTCGATACTAACAAATCAAAAAGCACATTTCAACTTGTACATGTAATACAGTTTGATTACAGAATATGGATAGCCATATGATACATCATAGAAATCAATTCTATGTTAAACGAAGATATTACCTTAGAATTCAAAGTAGCATTTAAATTTGTTAGTATTGATTTTAGGATTTAAATTTTATTCATCTTAATTATTAAAATTGAAATTAAAAAATTCATGCCTAAAAGTTCATATCTTTTAGTGTATACTATTTGCACTCGGCAAAGAGAAATAGAGAATACAATTTAGAAGAAAGAAAGCTATAAATGAGAAGCTAATTCAAATGAAAACAACTACGTACAACTTTAAAAGTGATTAAAACATGAATCCATTAACTGAATGATAATACTTACGGTTTCTAGTTGCAATTTATGTCCAACATACGGTTTTAGAGATTTATCGATGTGTAATCTATAAAGGATGTTGTAATAACTGAATGAAAAAATAGATTCACAATGTATGTAGTATGTTTACACAGTATGTAAATTATATAGATTATTACTAATGCAAGATTCAGCCTATACTTTGAATTTATATTTAACCATAGATACACAAATGTCTTTATATGAGTATACCAATTGTATGACATATTTGTTTTATTTAAAGCTTACCTTGTAATTACACACTGCCTATAGGTGGATGTCACAATAACTACATCAATCTTCTTGAGGAATATTAACTTCATCCATTATAGGATAATGTTCAACCTAAGATAGTATAATGTACAACCAAAACACATTGTATTAACATGATTTTACTGACAAACTCATGATAGGATAATTTTCCCCAAGAAAAAACCCATAATAATTATTTAAAAACTCATGGATGGTTGTAGTATGGGTAAACATAGATTCTTCTCAGTTGAGTCTTTGCACTTGAAAGTAGAGTGCCATTCTGCGTTATGCGAATATAAGCATAAGGTTATGAAAAGTAAACCTCAAATGATGGATAGAATGCGTATAAAATTTTTAACATGTGTACAATTAGTATGATTCAAACTTTAGGTTATTATAATAAAACTGAATTTAATAAAAAGATTTTTTACATTAAGCATGTGTACAATTAGCATGATTTAAACTTTAGGTTATTGTAGTAAAGCTGATTTATAAAAAGGACTTTGTACATTAGGATTCAAAGTGGATTAAAAAAATTGAGAATTGATTTTAGGGTTTATATTTTTTCCATCTTAATTAAAATTGAAATCAAGAAATTCATGCATCAAAACCCTAATTGAAATCCTGTTATAATTGGTGATGTAGGAGTAAGAATAAGATGAGGTAAGAAATTGCATCTAAGGAATTGTGACCCTATTGATCATTATAGGACATTTCAAATGGATTTAATAATT
The DNA here is from genome assembly GCA_023531435.1 of Papaver californicum. Taxonomy (NCBI): domain Eukaryota; kingdom Viridiplantae; phylum Streptophyta; class Magnoliopsida; order Ranunculales; family Papaveraceae; genus Papaver; species Papaver californicum. Next base: position 2,741,130 of record JAJJMC010008078.1, on the reverse strand, counting down.
CATGTTATCTTGTTTTACCATGACATAACAATGTTAGAACCAACTAAAATGCAAAAACATGTGTAAATCTGAGAAACAAAAATCAAAATCCATCACCTGAATTTTCCTTAGTTAATTTGTAAATATCTTCCTTGTAGAACTTTATGTTGCTGAAATGAATCCAAGAATAAAAGGGATTGATATAAATAATCGATTCTAGTGTTCTTTTAAAAAAAAAGAATAATTGATTCTATGTTTTTCAATGAACAATAAAGAGAATGTTGAGAAAGAGTTTAAATTGTTTTACCGTAGAAGAAATAGTTTTTGGACCAAGCAGGTCTCTCTAGATTTTGTTACTTTTTTGTTTTTGTCGATTTACTTGTTTAAGGTAACTTATATATTTTTACTGAAGAGTTTAGACTTAGGTCAGAATCAAAAGGAGTTGTTTGGATCCAAGTTAAAAAAAGAACGAATAAATGTAGTATTGTTTTTGTCGTTATTTTGTTTTAGGTCACAAATAGTTTTGTTGATTGGATAGTATATTTAGTATAGGTTATTGTTTAGACCCTGGTTAGAATATCATACATCACGCATATTTGTTTTTGTCCGAGAATCAATAGTATATATTTTAGATAGATATGGAGCCTACTTGCTAGTGATGCCAAACTACTCGTTCAAGTCCAAATTTATTCCATATGATGTATAAAATAAAAAATAAAAAATTACATCATTAATAATAAGTATTTGAATAATTGAAATAGCTAATCATTACAATAATAGAAAATTTCAGGAACATTAAACATGATAGGTATACCTTAAAATATGGATAGAACTATGAAATATACTACAATACTGATAGCTATTTTACAATCTGATCAATACTAAAGAACAGTTAACATGATTTTTTTTAATAAAATTTCAGAAACATGAAAATAAAATTTCTTACTAATTGATATATTGATTGCAATGTTATCTACATACAAAGTACTGGAAATGTGTATATCAGACAAAAAATATGGATTTGAATGACAAATTGAGAATTCTTTCTAACGGAATTTATATGTTTGTAAAATCTTAATTGAAGTCATAGATTCATGATCAACAGTGCTTGCATCATAAATTCATTATTGAAAAACAGAACCTTGTTAACAGTTTAATATTAAGATAAGGTCATGATTAATAGCCAAACCTTTTTTTGTAGATTGATTAATTGTCACCTGTAAAATCATAATAAAAATAAGATATGATCAAGAAAATATCTTTGTATAATATGAAAAGCCGAATTCAAAATAAAAAGGAAAAGAAGATAAAATTTTGTAAAACCCCTGATAAATTAGTTCTATTTGATCATGAACTAAATTGTAGAAATTAATTCTTTTTAAAAAAGATATTTGAAAATTTTATATAAAGATTAGATATGAAGTACCTAATTCTATTTATCCAAACTTTGAAAGTATTTAAGAATATCCCAGATCTGGTTAGTGTTTATTTATTTTTGAGTCTTTAGTGCTTGATAATTTGTGATAGAGGTGGTGATACAAACCATGTTTAAAAGCTTTCTTTTATTATTTTTGTCACATGTTTCTTTTAGGTCGTAAATTTTTTTGACTTGAATATCTTAAAAGCAGATGACAATGGTTGGACCCTTGCCTGTCAAAATAATGGGGTTATACTGTTAACGTTGTATTTTTTTTATTAAATATTAAAACTATATAATTTGATTTGATTTTAATAATCAATTATATTTTATTATACCATAACAACAAATTGATTTTTTTCAAATATTTATAGTAAATTACTTTTTCGATTGAATAGTAATTGAGTATCTATGTTAGATATCATTAATGCGTATTAATCAATGATAATCAAATTACCATAAAATCACAAAATCTAAATTTGATTACAATTCTGAATCTGCTTAATCAACATAGATAATGCTATTTATATATTTGTTACCATATTAGTTTTTCAGTATAACAACCGTAGATAGTGTTTGTAAAATTGTTTGGGCTATAATTCAATGGTAGTAATGGTAGCATGTAAATTCTGAAACATGTATTTTTATATTGTTTTGAAATTTAAAGCGTAGCCAATAGTGTAATAAATAATAAAAAACTACATTGTATAACAATTAAATAATCATAATTAAAATTAAATATATAGATTTGCTACTATTATGCTAAGAGAGTTTTTTTTTTTTGACATCCTCCCCTTCATCTTATACTCTTTAATCAACCATATATGGAAACACCCCTTGGCAAAATCTCATTGTCGTTATAAACACTGATGACTATGAATATACCAGTTTTTGATTCACTATTACACTCTGCAATTAGCACTTCAAAAATGTATTTCCTATGGTTGAATCAAGCAGTTGTAATTCGTCATATAGTTTTTCGATGATGTAATTTATGAAAGTGTCAGCTACTCTTCCCCTCATAACAAATACTGCATTGGATGTGTCATCCACCATTCCTAGATGCATTTTGTACCTATAGGTATATATGAAAAGTTAATATTTGAACCAGTGTTATTAATACACAAAGATTTTTTGATACATACACTAGTATCTTAATTGTAGATGAAGTATCGCATTCAATGCAGTACGATTGATAAACTCTGGAATTGTTTGGTGACTCCTTTTGCAAAATTTTGTTATGGCATTCTATGCAAGTCAAATAGTACCATTTTTAGTCTTGGACCAAACCAATTATCCTTTCCTTGCACATGAGCATCTTTCCATGATGTTTTTTTATGGAAGAGCGGTTAAAGATGATACAATTTTCACATAATTAATATAGTATTAAGAGTGTGAGATAGAAATAAAAAGTACGTTATAGCTGAAATATTGTAGCATATTATATGCATTCAATATGGATGTCATGTTTCCCACGTGATTGATGAAATAAAAATTAACTATGAATATAAAAAAATTTGCTAGCTTTTCCGAAGTTTGCTTAGTTTTATTTTTTTTATGCATGTTGTAAGCTTATTGTGTTGTCTTATATAGAGTTCTTAATTTTTATTTTTGGAATTGTTTTGAGTTTTGTATTTAGTATTTTAATATATTTTGGATTCTTCTTTTTTAGAATTATTATTATTATTATTTCGGTAGATTTTTAGTTATTATTATGAATTTTCTAGCTCTCTATAACTTATACATGAAATTCTAATTTAATTTGAAAATTATCTAGTTTTAGAAAATTTAAATTTAATAGCTTGGGCCGTAATTTAATAACCAAAAAATCAATTATATTATTCAAATTTATAGCGAATAATTTTAGGAAGTAAAAAGGCGAATCTATGTTTATTGTTCTTATGAGCAAATCCTGAAATTGATGAACCCGCGTAAATATAAACCTGATTTTTAAGACTTACCTAATGTTTAGATGATAATTCAACTTGGTTTCTTTTTTACTGGGTCAAAACTACCCAACATGGTACATGTACGAATTAGAGGAAATAAATAAAAGATAATAGGTCTAAACTTATACTACACTTCACTCTTTAATTTCCACATGTACACTTCAAATTCATGCAAATAGACCCACTACCTATCCTCTACTCTATTGTTGAATCTCCATATTTCAAGGCCCAATGTTCAATTTATGCATGAAAATATAATACGGTATCTCCTCTCATCTACAGTTTAGATTAGTGTAGGAGTCCGACTTTGTACACCCCGTTTTAACCGGGGTGCACTTCCTCCCTTCCTAATTAGAAGCATTAATTAACAGAGATTTATTTTTATACTTATCCTTTTATTCTCTAAATTTGTATTTTTCTTTTTCATAATCACAAGCTCCTATGCTTATTAAATGTTAATTTTACTCTGTCTCCTTTGTATAATACATCATTTTTTGATCGATTCATGTGTTTTTTTTAAAATCAGTTTTATTTGGTTAATACATCTGAATAATCAGTTTTATTTCTTCTCACTCATATTGGTGGTGGTAATTTGTCTAACCATTCTTGAGTATTATAACTTCATATTGATCTGGTCATCATAGGTTTCAAATTATGTTCCACCAAAAGCCACTATATGTTTGGTTTCAAATCATAATTCTTCAAATGTAAAGAATACAAAATCTGAAATTAACATATACCTCCCTGATTGCATTCCTTAATCCATTGAACGCATTACATCATTAATTAATCTCACTGTGACTATGAAATTAAGCCTTTTGCCCCATGCAACAAGACAATTAATCTTCATCTCTAGATCTGGCAAATGTTATACAACAAAATTCCATTTCCACAGTAATCTAAACATTAAGCCTTACTAAAAGGTAAAGCATAAAGCAGTAAATTGATTTGCTTTAGGTTCCTTACTGAACTGAAGTAGTTTTGACGAAGTTAAAGAAACAAAAATATGAGCTTGTAGATTTGGATTTAGACATAATATATTAAATTTTAGAAGATTGAGGTACATTCTCTGATAGAATTTGGAGAGAGAGATCGGATGCACAGAACAGAAGGAAGAGATACAGAAGAGATGTTGGAGGGTGGGAGAGAAGAACAAATAATAATTGTGCGAACATAGAATACGTTTGTTATAGTACTAGTATTTTCTTTTTTTGCTTTCTCCAATTCCCTAAGAACTTTTTAATTTAATTTTCAATTCCAAACATTAAGAAATCGCAGGAAAAAAAAAAGTCAGTTATATAGGTAACCAATAAAAGGTGGATAAATGTGCACTCCGGTTAAATAAGGAGTGCACAAAGTCACACTTTTAGCGTAGACTCCTGGTGCATAATGCACATGTTTTGATTAAAATCTAAAAACCAATGTCTTTTTTAATGGATTGAATTTCTTTTTAAAGAATTTTCGGACACATAAATTTTTTTTTGTCGTTATTTATTTGACTTCTTGTTTCTAGTCTAGGTAATGGAAGAAATATTTATCAGGTTACATCATGAATAGTTAATTTGACTAATCGAATATATTTATCTATAAATATAGGGTTTAATTAAAAAACGTTATTTGTTTAATGTAGATAATAAACCTGTTTTTTTCTTATCAATTAATAAATTATTATTTTATTATATTTAAAATTAAAGATTAACAATAATGATGATTGTAAATGATTAATAAAAAAATTATGAAACATGTTTTTTCATGAAAAATAATTTTAGTACGAAATAGTTTTTATAGGAAATTTGTTTCTGTGTAGCACGAAATTCAATTCTTCGCAGTATGTATAGAATGTTTCTCTCTTAATATAAACCATCTTGTCAATATTCTCATCTTCGATATCATCACCTTCTTTTTTTTTGCCTCGATATACGTATATGTCAATTTCGTTATTGAAAGAATATCACCAATTTCAGCTATCAGCCCATCCCACATAAACATGGGTTCCTATATCTCTCTAATTAACATTATTGTCGATCAGATACATAATTTGATAATGTGTTGGGGTACACCATCAAACCGTTTTGTATTTATGAATTTGGTAAGAAAAATTCTTCCAAAGAATATCCTTGGAAGTTTCACTTTCTTTATATCTTTACTGTAGTAAGTTTCACTGCATTTTATAATATTATCACTCTCACTGTTATCTTCGAAACTCGTCATAGCAGAGTCATGTTCATCCTATACATATACACACAATATAAAAGTTAGTAATTAACATTATTATTTTTGAAGTTAAAAATATATAAGTATATATAAGATAGAAATTCAATATTACCTGATATTTGTACGGGGGGTACTTTTTGGATCCTTTCCTGAACCTAAAAGCATATCTGTATATTTTTGTTTGTACTTTATAAGCCACAAACTTTTTTCGATGGTTCCCTTAAATCTGTATTCTATAATTCTTTTCTGATTCCATATCTTTTCTGTGTTGGCCCTGTACTCTTCTTCTATTTTTTTTTGAATTGTTTAAGTCTTAAAGCTTGTATACGTAAATATTGTCCCATCTTTCCGTGGATCCATCAGTTGTTTGTTTCCCTTCTTCTTCTGGTCCTTTAAACGGAAAATATTCCAGTTCTTCTAATTCTCGGAGTTGCTCACTCAAAAAACTAATAATTTCATAGTTAATATAGCTCATTATTTCTTTTCGTAAAACTATTGCTGGAAAATAAAAATTGTTTAGTTTTCTTGGATTGTAAAGATGTATCTTCAGTTCTGTATTATTGCACGCGTTTTCAGCATTCTTGTATGGATCTATTACGGTAAAAAATAAATCCATGGCTTTGCATGTTTGGCTCATTTTTTTTTAACATATAATTATTATGTCTTGTTAGGTTTTTCTTTTATGCAGAAAATTTTTCTGCATAAGGTGATTTTTTTTTGTATTCAATTCCCTTTAGAATTGTATTTCCTTACTTGAATATATTTCCCTTTAAGATTTTGTTCACGCGTGACCTTTACTCTTGTTAAATTAGGAAACCGTTCAAATTTGGATATTAGAAGATTAGGAAAACGACCGAAAGAAACCAACACACAGACCATTTATAATGGCAGTTATAGCCGGGCCATGGCAAGTTGTTGGGCCAAGGCATAATCGTAGTCTTCTTCCAATCTCAATCTCGTCCGTTCTTTGTGTCAATTAGATTATCTTTCTTTACATTCATTTAAAACAAGCCTTACACATAGTTCTTTTGCTACTAGTATTCACTGCTGGTCTCTTTTGTCCTATTTGTTCATACTGCTTTACTCCATCTAAACTTTTCATTGTAATTTGCCTTATGCTTTTAGCTATTTTCAAATCTTCGTCAGTTAATCATCTAAGGTGGAATAATTTGAACCCCTGTGTTGCCTTTATAACTGGCACTTAACCTGAGGTCCTTGGTATAAGAGCATTTTTAGTTACTTATTGGGTTTTGATATTACATCTATATGTTTTATATGATGTTTTTGATTTCAACCATTATTTATATATAACATTCTAAAAAAATATGCAGTTGATCTTAGATGTTAATTTTTTATTTATAACAAAAGAGAAGAATTTTTAAATAATAATTTTTGTAAATTTATTCACATCTCAGTTTCTTACTTAGCTAAGAATGTAGTTTAAATTTTATGATATTTGAATCGCGTATCAATATAAGTTTCGGAATGTGAAAATTATGTTGTAGTAGTGTTTGTGGAGAAAAATGAATTGAAGGTTAATTCGTCAATCCTTAAACATTTGTGAAAAAGTGGGGGTGAGCAGGTGATAATTCGTCAATCCTTAAATATTTGTACTATTGAAGTACTTTGTTTAGATTCGAGAGATCAATTTGTACAATCCTGGCCTAAATCAAGCAATGGTCGTTCCAGTCTTGCTTCAGTCACAAATGAGAAGGAGAAGGGTTGGTCTTAGGGAGGGAAGCGAGAGAAGAATGAGGTCAGAGTATCAGACTCTGTAGGATGTAGTTAGTGTGAATAGTTATGAACAAGTTCTTCTGTGTGAGAAGGTTGCATGATCAAGGTCGATCGTTTTGAATTGTTCTGTTTCAGAGTAAACTTGTTGTCGTATGAGAACTCGAAACTTGTCTTTTTTGTTCAATAAATTGAACATCTATTTATAACATAGCTATTGTAACCACTCGACCTCTTTTCTGGAAGAAACTATCGATGGTTGAGTAGTGGTGAAATGGTGAAAGTGGAAAAGGTGTTGACAACTGCTCTCCACTTCAATTGCAGTTAAATAGTTGGTTACTCAACTCACCACTCCTCTACTCAACTGCTATCAATCTTTCCAAAACTTCTCTTTAGTGGGTGCACTGCTGCACCACATGCCGTAGACTACCAGACCAAAACCCTAATTAGTACCCCCCCCATGTGTGACGTTTGATGTCTCGTGTAATATTGTAGTGTTAAGCACTACTGATGTTACGTCAATTGAGACCTGCTGAATGAGTCTAGCAGACTAAAATAAATATACGTCTTACTTGACTAGCTGTGGAGCCTAGTAGACTAGAAATATGTCTTGCTTGACTAGCTGAGGAGTCCAGCAGACTAATAAAATAAATATATATTTATTTGTGTGTAAGCAGTAGTGTGCCCACTTAGTCAATCTTGCATTGATAAGAGTATGCAACTGAGCATGAAAAATCATAAATGAAATATCTAGTATAGCTTAGGATTTTTTAGATTTATCGAAGCCCTAATTCATTAAGCCAACATATTCACGTGAACAGAAGAAAGGGAAGAGCGTCCAATTTTGATATTCACGTGAAGGACGAAAAAGAGTGATCGGTTTGGTTTTCCCGTGAAGAAAGAGGAGGAGACCAAGCTTTGGTCCTCACGTGACAAAAGAGGAGGAGGAGCGTCAAGCTTGGTCCTCACGTGAAGAGAGGGAGGAGAGGCATCAAGCTCTAGTCTTGAAACAGAAGTATCATGTTTTACTCTATGTACACAGCCTCACATGTTAAGGGTAAAAGAGTAAAACACCATCTTTTGACAAGAAGCAAGACGTCAAAATTTTGGTAAGAGTATAGACGTCAAAATTTTGGTAAGGTTCTAGACGTCAAAATTTTGGTAAGAGTCTAGACGTCGAAATTTTGATAAGAGTTTAGACGTCGAAATTTTGATAAGAGTCTAGACGTCAAAATAGTTTTACAAGAGGCAAGACACTCATACTTTACTCTTTGCACTCAGCCTCACATGTTGAGGGTAAAAGAGTAACATTATTGATTTTGACAAGGAGGAAAAGTCGTGTGAAATTGATATCTGAGTAAGACACAAGAAGCAAAAGAGGTAGAGACGTAAGTAAGAGAGGTAGAGACGTAGAGACGTCTTGCTATAGAGGTGGAGACGTCTTGCTAATTTTTTACAAGAAGCAAGAGAGGTAGAGACGTCTCCTTCTTCAAAAATTAGGGTTTGAGAACAAGCTTTGTATCCTAAGCAGGACAAGCTTTGTATTACCTAAGATAGACAAGGTAAGGGGGCATCCGCCCTTGGACCTGGATGGACAAGAGATTTCTTGTGAAATTTCGTCATCAAAAATTCAGATTTTGGGTTTTTACTGAAAACGCTATAAAATCTTCAAATTGAGTCCTTTTTTTATGATCTACCCCAACATTTTCATGCTCAGACAACCATTTATCTCCTACCGTGGGGTATTTTGAGTTTTCAGCAATGTAGTCCATACTGGCCGGTACGGCCGAAATAGCACCGGTTTTACCGGTACCGGGCCTTACCCGATACGAAATATCCGATATTACTAGAACGGTATTTGACCAAAAATATCGGCTTATATTGACCGGTACGAGTTGACCGAAATGGCTGATATGGACCGGTACGGCCGGTTTTCAATTAAAAAAAATCAAAAAAAAAAAGTCTTTATCATTGTTCTAGGGTTTTCAATTGTTACTCATGTTTTTTATGGTATTTAGAAAAATGGTACTAGTTTTACATCTTAATAGGTCCAATATGGAAAAACGTTTAATATAATAATTATAGGTATTAAAAATGTGGACCGATATTTCGCCGATATTTGAAACCAAAATTTTCCCGGTACAAAGGCGTACCAGTGTATCGCTCTCGACCGGTACGAACCGAAATCCGGTATGGACTACATTGGTTTTGAGGTTGTTAAGGGTCTCAAAAGGACAAAATAGACAGAAGTTCGGAAAAATTCATGAGTTTTTCAGTAGTGACTTAGTTGACTGTTTTGATCATATCTCTTAGCTCGTTTGACCGATTGATGTGATTTTTTGATATGTCGTAGAACAAAGAGTTTGGTATATAAATCATCCCTTGATTCATTACTAATTGCTCCCATCTCACGACTTTGTACAGGGAAGTGCATAATTTCTTCTGACAAGCTTGTTGTAAAACGCCTTTTTTTAGGCTTCTGGGCCATTTGCTTGCGTCTTAGATGTTAGATGAAGGATTTTTATGCCATTGGTTTCTTCCTTAAGCAAGGATTGATGTGGCCAAGGCTAAATTTGGCTATTATAAGCTATGTTTTGTGTTTAGCACAATTCTTGATTTGGTGTCTGAGCACACCTGTGGCACTTTTAGTAAAAATCATAGAATGTTTGGGAATGTCGTAGTGACCACAAGTGTTATTCTAATGATTTTATAAAGTAATGAATGTTGATTCATTCAAAAAAATTTCATTATATGTAGTTGTCCATACATATAAAGAGAAAACATATATAAGCACCTGAGAAAGGACAGGGATAAGAACCGACCTAAAACTTATTTGAAGAACTTTAAAGTTTAATATTTTCTCAGACTCGAGGTGAGAGATAATTTTACTATTTTATCCTTATCAAAAACCCACAATCTACAAGTAGCAATTGGCATGAAAAATGATAATGTGATTTCTCATTGTTGACATACTGGATTTGATTATCTGCTCTTGCTGCTTGCTGTAGAAATCAATGTGTTTATGCGTGTTTAGTCTTTTACCAATTGATTTTTTAGTTAAAATTTCCAAATTTCCTGTTAGTCTCTTTGAGGGTTACTGGCCTAGGCGAACACAATATTAGTAAGTTAGGGAGTGAAATGTTGCTTTAATGGGGAATAATATTGTAAAACTTATGTTGACTTACTGGTATTGTGGTTATTCCGCCAGTATATACGACTTGATATATGACAATTACCTATAGAATCAGTCAGTTAGGATGGTTATGATTATCCATTCAGATTGATTCCATGAGTGCTGGTTTGCAAGGAAGCTTTAATTTTCACGCTGCAATTCACTTCAAGTATTGCACGTATACAATAAACTATTTAAATTAAGAACAAAATAAAATTTTAAATTAATCAAAGTCTTAAACACGTATTTCCTAGAATTACTTACTTCTAAGTACTTAAAATACCCAAGATATTTAAAAACCCCAAATCATTGGACTTGATATTTACTTCTTCCTTTTTTTGTTCTTCCTTTTTTTGTTCTTCCTTTTTTTCGATTCGCCATTCTAGTTCTGTGTGTTATTGGCTCAGAGCATTGTCCAACCATAACATTTTTTTGTTCTCGTCTGTTGTTACGTTCCTGACTGATTATCTCTGCTTCACCAATGTAACCATACTTAGTATCTGTTCTTGGCTCCACTAGAAAAATTGTTACATCACTCTTCGCTTCAGTATCAGTCTCACTTTCTTCACCATCATCACCGAACTTTCCATATGTTTCAATCATCTCAATTAGAGCTTCAAGATAGGCTGCATAAGCGGGTTCAAAATGTGGTGGATATCTTGCATGAATACCGACGTTAATGATACGTGATTCATTCAGTAAGAAACTGCTTTCTGATTACGTCGGTTACCACAAAACCATTTACAATCCTCACAATTTTTACATGTAAGCTGTTAGTAAAACACATAAAAAAAATTAAGTATATATTCTTCCAATTTATATAAAACTTGCCAATTCTTAAGTATATGTACTACAATATTTTAATCCTAAAAATGTAAGGTTACTTCATTAGTAAGCTGAATGCTATCATAATAATTTGAAAGCATATTACTAACCATTATTCTTAATCCTTTAAGACACATTGACAGAATATGACTTCTTATTTTTAAGTTCTAACTTTACTCAAGTCTCCACTATATAAAGTTGTTTTAAGCCTTGTTTTACTTGTATATTTCCTATTACAAATATTCAAAAGCACATCTATTCTATTTGTATTTATGTAATGAAATTATTCTACTTAAATCACACATACATCTGTTATTTTTTTCTTAAGATTGAAATCATTGAATCCAATTGCAACAAATATTGTATCTATTCCATGCTAAATAAAGTTATTACCTTAAGATTCAAGGTAGCATTTAAAAATTTTGGAATTGATTTTAGGTTTAAATTTTATTTATCTTAATTAAAATTGAAACCAAGAAATTCAAATAAGGGTTTCATGTTTGATTGTTTAACAATAAGATAAATCAACAATCAATAGTAACATGAATTAGAATATATCAAAAATAGAAAAATAAACATGATGAAATAACAGTAGACCTGGGAAACCCCGATTTCTAATTTTAAAGGAAAGGAAAATAAAAGAAAATTTTGTTAAACCTCAAATAAATTAATTTGAATTGAGTATGAACCAAATTGTAGAATTTAAAATTGTTTTTCATAAAAAATTTAAATCTCAAATAAAGCAAAGAAATCAAGTACCTGATTCTCTTGAGCTAATCTCTGAATTTTTTCTTGTAGAATTTGTTCCTGAAAATAATATTTGTGGTAAGATAAATATTAGATTCAAATTGTTATGTAAAATGTAATTTGTTTCTCTGAGATGTATATTTTAAGATGTAGTAGATCTAGTTAGGGTTTGTTTACCTCTATGTCTTTAGCAATGGATCATTTGTGATTGAGGTGGTGATACAAACTATGTTAAAAACCTTTGTTTTATTATTTTTGTCGCCAGTTTTTTTCCTAGGTTCTAAATTTTGTTGTTTTTAATAGTTCGAAACATATTATAAGGGTTGGACTCGGTTATCTCAACATAATAGGATATATAAGTTTTTTGTACAGAGAATGATAAATCAAATATTTGAATAATCTCAATTTATTTCATAACAATCGATAAAATTTTAGACCAAAAAAGAAAATATTGCTAGGTCCAAATCTAAAAAATAAAACAGCGTTGGAGGGAGACTTATGGAAATAAATCTATTATTTTATTATCATTATTTATATTTTATTAATGTTATTTTTTGTAGAAAAATAATTAATTTTCGGATTTATTATTTAGGGTAATTTTAGAAGAGTTTAGAAGTTTATTTTAAGAGTTTTAGTTAGTTAGGAAAGTTGCCTAAAGGTAGTGGATACCTTGGGAAACAAGTTTATAGGTTTTCGATAAGTTTATGGTTTGTTTAGTAGGAGTTATCTATATAAGGAGCTCCAAAAACGAAAATTAGGGGGAGTTTTTTTTATTAATTAAATATTTTATTTTCATTCCTATTGAGTTTATTGATTTTGATTTTTATTCATAGTTGGGTTTACCCCAAAGTCTGAAAACTAATCTCATAACAATAGTCGTTATTCGTAGTGAATTAACGAAGTCTAGATAACCCCGTAGATTTTAGGATATCTCTTTGAAGATCAACTAATTTCTATCGATTTCTACCCATTCTACCGGTTACTTTTCAATAATTATATTCCGCTACGGTTATTATCATCTTTACACGCTTCCGATCTGCATCAAACAACCAATAAAAGAGAGTGAAATTATAAAAAGTATAAGTCTTCAATATTCTTACCAAAAAAATGGTTTCAAAATAACGAAATAAAACTATATCTTAGATCTAATTTAAACATAGCTTGGAAAAATAAATGTGAATGGTTGTAATTCAATTCTTTAGTCTCGCCTGCACATCTTGAATAACATGGTCAATTAATGGCATATTCTCAAAATTTCCTTGGGTGAAAATAACCTCCGTATACTTGTCTTTGTCGTTCTTGTTTGCTATAATTACCATCCTCATAAGTTTGTTGGTTGTGGAGCTTGAGACCAACTAAAAAAAGCGTTCAGGACGAAACATGACTTTCTCAATTATATACCTACATTTTGCAGACTTTGTGCCTTGCTATTTTCCATCAGACATGCATAAAAAGTTGTTATGGGAAATTGGCGTCTTATCAGAACCATTTGGTATGCATTAATGAATTTATCAGTCTCTACCCTTAATAAGTCGACCATTTTCCCAGTTTTTTTGCCCGTCAACACCTTTGCCTGGATTACTACACTTTGACAATCTGTAACCCAAAGTCTTGTCCCTTTTGTAAGGTTTTCATAGTCAATGTCTTCCAATAGCATTATTGGTACACCAACCTTTAGTCGGATCACATGACATGGAAATCCTGGAAATTCTAAGCGATTTAAAAGTTCCTTCCGGTTATAGTATCCTGTTCTGTTATAGCCTTCCTTTTCCTTCTCAACATCTAAATCCTCACTTACATATATATGCCCATCCCCCCACAAAGATGACATGGTGAGGGCATTAAGCTTGTCCACGTTTTCACATGTATTTGTTGCAATAATTCTATGTTTCAGATATTTAGCATTCTTGGTACCTTCCTGAATATCTGGATAAGTAGTGTCAATGACAGCATCTAAAAATCCTCCTCAAACCTTAGTTGGATTTCATCTTTCTCCACTTCACCGGAAATATTACAAATAAATCTGCTTATATGCTTGAAAAGATTCCTTATGCTCTCGTTTTCTATTTGGCCAATGAAACATAACTAATTGTTAATACATTAAATTATTCACTTATATGTAATTATATTAACATGCAAAATAGTTTTTGATAACAACTTGTTTACAAGGCCATACACTAAAATTGATTAATGAGTCTACATAGAACAATAGTAATTTTACTTTTGAATGCTTTGCCATTAAGATATTATTTTAAGAGACCATGGCCACGAAACTCAAGATTATTATACAGATATCATAATATTGATAAGTCATGTTATCTAGTTACTTTTGTAAAAATACATCAAATTTTGCTTGAAAAAATAGTTACATACCCTGGTTGCTGGTATTGATTTTTTGGGAAGCTCTTTTGCATCAAGAAATTCTTTGCGGGCCTTTCTTTTTTCACTTGAAATATCATGGTTATTCATCTTTTCTAAGCTACTTTTTTCCTTAAATATTTTCCAGGTCTTTGATAGATGTTATGTGTACGCAATTGCATGTTATATATATAGGCTTCATAAAAGCCTGATTAAGGAAATCAGTAGGAATAAGATCGCGAGATTTTATTGTTTAGAGAACTCCTAGACTTTCCATAATATTAAGAATATATTCATAGTAATATTAGGAATCCATGGTTAATTTGTATGCATTATTATATTTGGAATTCTATCTTATTCTGAAAACTACTTAAACTTAGGAAACAGTTAGCTGATTATAATGAATCGAATA
>JAJJMC010008078.1:2639459-2719263 GCA_023531435.1 Papaver californicum | reverse complement strand
ATTAAAAGCAACCCATTGCAACTAGAGTTCAGAGCAATCGAGAAACAACAAAAAAATCCCGAAGGATCAGCTCAGAAATCATGAACTTGGCCGGATTCCTGTTTCGATTAGGAATTGAATTTGTGAGTTGTTTGAGAGTTCTATTAGGTTTAGAACTCTCTCTAGGGTTTGTAGACCCTATATAAACCAATAGAAGCGAAGAGAAATCATCACGCAGCCCTAGAGAACAATTCAGAAAAATTCCGACCATTTCCATCACCGCCGATCACCTGCTGCTGCTGCTCCGGTGCCTTGTTCTTCATCCACCATCACCGGGGAAGACGACCTTGCAACATCTGTATTCGTTGCATATTCAGTGTTACATCTTGCTCCTGTTGCCTTAGTTTTTAAACACTCATGTTGCTTATTTTCTTTTGTAACGGCTGAACCTTCTTCTGTAACTCATATACGCGTATCAAATCAGCCGTGTTACACCTATTTCACCTTGTAATCAATATTTTGAGCAATGAAAGAGTATTTTGAGCAAGTTTTCTCCACCATGAGCTAAGTTTATTTACTGGGATGATGGAGGAGGTTTTTCTCTCAATTTTATGTGGTAAGTCTATTTTTAATTAATTATTTACAATTCTTTACTTGTTAAAATTGCATAGTTTCGAAATAGAAAAACGGTTTTCATTCAGTAGTGGTGTTTTTGTTTGATGGGTCATGCTGGTTGACAACTTCTGATGTCCCATGCTTGTGATTTACCTCTGCTTGTTTGCATAAAAACCTATTTTGGCAATATTTGAGCTTAATTTATTTAAAAGAATTGCATGATTAATCACATAAATTGTTAGAAATAACTGAATCTTGATTCCTGGTTTTCTCCATATTTTTTAAAAATCATCTCTAGTTTATTTTCCTGATTTTTATTTAATTAGATTAATTCCATTATTTTGTAGAATCATTACCTTCACAAGTTCGAGAATCGAACACTTTATTTACCACTTCTAAAACTACATCACCCACCACAAATTAGTTGTCTCATTCAAAACCTTGATGTTGGGATCTCCAGTCAGCAAGGTTGAGTATCCTTCATGGAAAGTTTATTTGATAAGCTTAATCCCCTTCCCCCTCGATGCATTACTAACTATCTCCTTTGACAAACTTTTCGTCAAAGGGTCCGCGATATTCTCCTTAGACCTCACAAAGTCAACATAAATAACGCCAGTTGAGATTAGTTGTTTTAGCGAATTATGTCTTCTACGAATGTGTATAGACTTCCCATTACAGTTGTTGTTTTTAGCATTAACTACTGCAGCTTGAATATCACAATGTATAGATATAGCTGGCACAGGACTATGCCAAAGAGGAATGTCTTCTAAAAAGTATCTTAGCCAAGCGACTTCCTCTCCTGCTTTATCTAACGCAATAAACTCCAATTCCATAGTGGATCGAGTTATACATGTCTGTTTGGAACTCTTCCAAGATACAGACCTACATGCTAGAGTGAACACATAACCACTCGTAGACTTAGACTCCTTTGAGTCTGATATCCAGTTTGCATCACAAACTCCTTCAAGGACCGCAGGGTATCTCTCGTAATTTAAACAAAAGTTCAAAGTGTACTTAAAGTATCTTAACACTCTAATAAGTTAATCCCAATGTTCTTTCCCTGGATTACAGGTATACCTCTTAACCTACTCACAACATAAGCAATGTCTGGTCTCGTACAATTCATCAAATGCATCAGACTTCCTATAACACGTGAGTATTCAAGTTGTGAAACTCCATTACCCTTATTATTTTTGAGTCTACAACAAGGATCATACGGAGTACAAGCAGGTTTACTATCAAACTGATTATATTTTTTAAGCACAGATTCAACATAATGAGATTGACTAAGACTATATCCATTAGAATTTCTTTTAATCTTTATCCCTAAGATCACATCAGCGGGGCCTAAGTCTTTCATATCAAAGTTCTCATTTAGCATGTTCTTTGTGGATTTAATTATATCCATGTTTGTACGAAGTATAATCATATCATAAACATACAAGCATACAATCACACATGCACTATTCACAAGTTTAGTATAAACACACTTGTCAGATTCATTGATTTTAAAACCACTAGAAATCATCACATGATCAAATTTTCATGCCACTATTTAGGTGCTTGTTTCAAACCATACAAAGATTTTTTCAGTTTACAAACTTTGTTTTCATAACCTTTCACTACAAATCCCTCAGGTTGGTCCATATAAATTTCTTCATCTAATTCACCATTTAGAAAAGCTATTTTTACATCCATTTGATGTATCTCTAAGTTATGAATGGAAGCAATAACAATTAACATCCTAATGGAAGTAATTCTTGTAACATGTGAATAAGGATCAAAGAAATATACACCTTCTATATGTTTATAGTCTTTAGCTACTAACCTAGCTTTGTATTTTTCCACAGTTCCATCTACCTTACGTTTCCTTTTGAAGATCCATTTATAACCTATGGGTTTACACCCTAGAGGTAATCTACAATCTCCCTAGTACCATTCTGTATAATGGAATCCATTTCACTAATGGCGGATTCTTTCCACCATGGAACTTCAAAAGAATTCATGGCTTCTCTATAAGTCTGTGTATCAGTCTCAGCTAAACATGTTATGAAGTTTGGACCCCAAAAGTTTTTTAAGTTCTAAGTCTTTTACCTCTTCTAGGCTCAATTCAAATTTATCTTCCTCTAAAGGTAATGTCTGACTAGTGGAAGGGACATCTAGGGGATCATCACATATCATGCGTGAATCAGATTTCAATGGAAAAATATTTTCAAAGAACACAGCATCCCTAAATTCCATAATAGTATTCACACCAATTTCAGAAATTTCAAAACTTACAACCATAAATCTATATGCAGTAGTATGTTCAGGATACCCTATGAAGACACAGTCAATAGTTTTGGGTCCTATCTTGGTTCTCTTAGGTGGAGGAATGGAAACCTTATCCAAACACCCCCACACTTTAAAGTATGCATAAGAAGGTTGTCTACCTTTCAATAATTCATATGGAGTTTTTTCTGGTCCTTTAAGGGTATTCTGTTCAAGACATAGCAAGCTGAGAGGACGGCCTCCCCCCATAAGTTTGCAGGTAATCCTGAATTAATTAACATGGCATTCATCATCTCCTTAAGGGTTCGGTTCTTCCGTTCAGCCACACCATTAGATTGTGGTGAAAAAGGAGGGGTTACTTCATGTATAATGTCGTGTTCTATGCAAAAATATCATATAGGAATTATATACTCACCACCACGGTCAGACCTAATAGTTTTAATGGTAGCACTCATTTGGTTTTCAACTTTTAGTTTATACATCTTAAAGGATTTCTAAGGCATCATCCTTACCTTTAAGTAAATATATATGACAATACCTCGTACAATCATCTATAAAAGTGACAAACCATTTCTTACCACCTCTAGTTTGAACTGATTTCATGTCAACTAGGTCTGAATGAATTAATTCTAAGGGTTTAGAATTTCTCTGAATATTTTTCCTATAAGGTTTTTTAGCATATTTTGATTCTACACATATTTCACATTTATTTTCATTATCCAAACTGAATTTGGGTATGCAGCCTATGCTAGCCAGTTCATTCATTGACTTATAGTTTACATGTCCAAGTCTACCATGCCAAACATTCAATAACAAACAAACATAAGCAGAAGAATCAATTTTATTCATTTCATTAGAGGTTACATTTAGTTTGTAGAGACCCTCAGTCTTATAAACCTTTCCTACATAATCCTAACCCTTAGTGATAATAACTTTCCCAGATTCAAAAATAAGTTTAAAACTCTTATCATCTAAAACACCACAAGATACAAGATTTTTGCAGATGTCCGGAACATGAAGAACTTCATTCAATGTGAGAGTTTTGCCAGAAGTATGCTTTAGCCCAACTTTGCATTTTCCCTCAACCTGTGCTGCGGATGAGTTACCCATGTAGAGTTCTCCCCTTTCCCTACCTTCTGATAGGAGGTGAACATATCTATGTTTCCACATACATGCTTGGTAGCACCAGAGTCTACCCTCCAGTTTCTCACATTGGTTACCAAATTGATTTCAGACACCGTGCCAGAAAACTCGGTTTTGTTGTTTTCAACCAAATTAGCATTGTTTTTCTTATTATTAAAGTCCTTATGTTTTCTACAGTGCATTGCCATATGGCCAGGAGTTCCGCAAATATAACAGGCACCTTTAATTTTACCAATGCCAGATTTGGGTTTCTGAAACATACTTTTCTTGTGATGACCAGGCTTAGGGTTGCGGTTGTTGCTGTTGCCCTTTTCAGTATTGGAATACTTGTGTCCAATTACATGAGCCTTGTTGGACATGTCCCTTGCAGAAATACGTTCTTGTCCTTGGAGCACAGTAATTCTTCTACTTGAATCTTCTTACCTAATTCAATCATACTGACTTCACCAGTTTCATGTCTCAATCTACGTTTGTATTCATACCAGGAAGACGGTAATTTCTCAATCACAGCAGACACTTGAAACGTTTCATCTATCACCATACCTTCAGGAAGAATTTCATTGATAATACGCTGAAGTTCAAGGAATTGATCAACCACAGATTTTTCATTTGAAATTTTGTATTCCATGAACCTGGCTACCAAAAATTTCTAACTTCCAGCAGTTTCATATTGGTATTTTGCTTCTAAAGCAGCCACAAATCAAAAGAAGAAAAGTTGTCTTTTGCATTATAAAAATCATACAGTGCATCTTCTAAACAGTTCAGAATATGATTTTTTGCCATATAGTTCTATCTAACCCAACTTTCCAATTCCCTTTCATTTCCAGCATCATTCAAAGTCTTATCAAAAAAATTCAGAACTAATTCATCTAACATATGGAAACTCAGAAAGAACAACATCTTGGATTGCCATCTTTTGAAATCTTTTCCACTGAATTTTTTTGGTCTGTCAACATCATTTTTACCCATTGTTACAGAAGAAGTACTATTGTGTTAAGATTGTTGAATCTGCAACAATGAAAATACTAAACAGAAAAAGATGTTAAGGATAATGAAATCACTGAATTGATATCAAACAATGGACAAAGCCACATGCTCAGCAAATTGTCCTTAATACAATAGTCCGCGGGTACTCATTAATAATGAGAGATGATATACCCCCACAGCGGAGGTGTGTCCAGGATAGAACTGCCCGTTATGACTTGTAGCACAATATAAATCACCCTCAAGAAATTAAAAGCAAGATAGATGTGGAAGGGAAATAAACAAGCAGTGTGCAAAACAAAGCAAGAAGAGTGGAAAAGAAGACAGGATAGTAGCTGCTTCTGGAGTAAGTTGGAATGAAGAAATTCGTTTTCTTATATAGGAAGAAATAGCTTTAATGATAATCAATTTCGTGCATGAAGCACGGACATAATGTTTGAAATTCAATTTTGTGCATGAAGCACGGACATAATGGTTAAAACGGAATTAAAACGGCCAAAATTATTCAATCCTTAAATCACCTTAAATCTTGCGGGTCAGACGTCCCCCACATTTAAAACAAACTTTAATTTAGTTTTAAATTCTTAAAGGAAATAATTTAAAATAATTTATCCAAAAACATAAGTCTTGGTTGACCCGCAGCCGCAGCCACGCTCGCACCCGCAACCACACTGAAGCCCGTAGCCGTAGTCGCAGCCGCAGCCGCAGCCACACCGCAACCGCAAGCGCTAACCCGAACGCGAACCTGTGCCCGACCGACCGGAAGGACGGCGGCGTGCGTGCTTCGGTGCGAAGCACCGCGCGTGTGTGAAAAGTATGGTTGCACCAACTAGCCCATAGCCTTAGTCCTCTCCCAACCACAAAAGAGTCTAAACCCCTACGGTGCGACCTTTAGGTGCAAATTTCTAAGTAATATGGAGAGGAAACATCTTTAGTGTCTCCAATGTGGGACTAAAGGTTCATTCACAAAAGTGAAAATGTGATAGTTTTCCTTAGTGGCCCCTTGGTCATAAACCCATTTATTCAAGACCAAGAACAAAATATTCATTAAATAAAGCCCATTTTCTCTAACAAGTATAACTTGGTTCGTACCTCATTTAATTGTATTTCCTAATCGGGCAATATCTCCTTTTAAAATTTAATTGTTGGACATTTCTTCATTTAATTGTATTTCCTAATCTGGCTATATCTCCTTTTAAATATATTTTTCCTATTATTAGGAATTCAACTGCAAGTATGACTCGTTCACGTTTTATAATTGAGATAGTAGTTGTCATGTAGTACCATTGTTTGTTTGATTCTTATAATTTCCTTATTCAAATATATTTCCTCTTTTGTTAAACTGCCTTTTGCTTTATTTTACTTACGTCTCTTATTCAAATTAATTAATGGACTTGATAATTTATCGGCAAAAAACTATCGCTTGAAGGATATTTAACACTTCATTACATGAAAACACGGAATTGATTTTATGAACACAAGTTACATAAGTAAAGACACCGTGGTAGATATTTAAACATATTTCACTATATAAATAAAAACATATAACTATTTTAGAGATAATCATAATTAAAATAAAGACTATTATTATTTAACAAACTAATATAACAGAGTAAAACTATCTTATTGCATATCGTTAAATCCCCCTGACACATTAGAAGCGTATGAGAAATACAAATTAATCAACTTATTGGCTCATTATTTTTAAAAAGAACCAAAATCGTTCATCATGTTAGTGATGTAACTTTTCTTTTTGAACACTGAATTTCTCCATTTTGTAGGATGTGTAGACTTTTCATTTCTTATGGATACTTTGCTAATATTATTCAACTCTCCTGGTAGCTCGTTGACCTTATTTTTTGTGGTTTATTCTGTGGGATTTCTTCGTTTGCATGTACATGTTCTTCAATCAGCTGTAATGGTTCCATTTTTTGTTCTTGTTCGTTAGCATACAACGTATCATCATCCTGGTCTTCAAAAGCATGCAACGTATCTTCATCTTGATCTTTGAAAGAATGAAGCATAGCCTGACATGTTTCACAATAGATATAATAAAAACGATGAAGTCGGTTTCTTCTATCACATCTAAATGATTCTACATGATATAAAGGTTGAACCGTTGGGAATGCTTGTAACTCCCTGAATAATCTCTCAAGTTTCTGATTCAATTCTTTCATTTTTTTCCTTATGTACTAATATTTTTCTTTTTATTTTCTGTTTCTTCTCTTTTACGGTGTTCTAAAGCGTTATAGAGGAATGAATTGAACATAATACACTGTTTTATAGCTGTTTTGTCTAGATACGTGATGTTGAATCTGACACATGTTTTCTTGGTGTGTTTTTTTTTATGGGTTGTAATGATTTTAGACAAACAAATCCTTACTAGATTACGTCATGAACAATTTGTATTGTTTTTGTAGCAAATATGACAGAGTACACCAACTCTTGTCAATGCTATAAATGCATGAATAGTTGATACGTTTGTATAATACTCATATCAATTTAACTACTACATAAATTGCCAAACTTTTTGAATTGTCAAACTTTAGTGTATATTGTCAATCACCCACAACTTTAATCTTTCATCATTGTACTTGTTGACTACAATCGAAGAAACTTAACATATACTCAATGACAACTAAATGCACTGTATTGTACTTTAAAATAATCGGTAATTTTTAATGTATTGTATTTTAAGTAGCATGTCCTGCAAATTTATTTAGATAAAATCGTGTTTTTACTAAATTCTATAGACATGCAACTCGAGTTAAAATTAAAATGCAAAGGTACTTAAAGTCAAGATATCCAAAAAAGAAAATACTAAGTGGTTATCCTAATTATCAATCTTGTGAAGCCATCATATATCTAGATAAGTATACATTAATAAGCTAAAGAATATTCATATAAGAATTTCAAAACATCCATCTGTAACAACGATGAGAATTGTGTTGCTTAATCACTACATTCTTTTAAGGATTAATAAAGTAAATAATATTTAGTGTTCAATTAATCAACCATTTAAATTTCACTGACAGAATTATTCTTCTTATAAAAAATTATAGTAATAGTTAATATAATATTTAATAATGTGCTACAGAAGAATTGTATAATTATCTAATGGTTTCCGAACAAATTTTTTCTGGGTAGCTTCCTTCATACATTGTATTTTTTGTAGTTTGAGATTCCTAATACAATGAAAAATGTAATATTTTAAAAAAATTAAATAATTAAAATTGTACTCAAATATTGGAATTCAAGTGTTTTAGTATTTACCTTTGTAATGTTGTTTGCTACGATACTATATATTCCTTGACTATTTTCAAATTTTTATGCGACAAATTTCTTTTAATTATAACATTTGTTATATTTCTTTTGTTGACCGAAAATAACATGTAAACAATTCCAAATTGATTTAGTATATGCTATTAGGATTTACTTAATTAAAATGCGAACTCATGCTTTTAGGTTGTTAGTAAATATTATTTGCTTTAAACGATTGATATGTCGATATCAAAACTTCAATTTATCTGCCATGACAGTGAAATTGTAACATTTAAATTT
Organism: Papaver californicum; assembly: GCA_023531435.1. Taxonomy (NCBI): domain Eukaryota; kingdom Viridiplantae; phylum Streptophyta; class Magnoliopsida; order Ranunculales; family Papaveraceae; genus Papaver; species Papaver californicum. The sequence goes on along the minus strand of JAJJMC010008078.1, from coordinate 2,710,710 downwards.
TGATGGAAGCATTGTAACCCAAACAACTTGTGCATAAAATTTTAAATTTAAATCAACTACAAAAAAAATCTTACGATACGTAAAATTTAAAATTTAAAATAAAATCAATAAGAAAAAGTATCTGAATAATTTGAATAAGTAAATATAATTCTATTATAAATACGCTTAAATCTGTAAAATCTATCTTTACTGGAAATTGCCTTCTATTAATCATTAGTGGTAAATAAGGGTGTCGCATGGTAAATATTATTCTTGGTATGATAATAGTATTTCCGGCATTATCTCCAGACATTGTTTCAGCTTCAATCACCTTCTGTGATAACGGTTTTACCAAAAGTCGTGTTCCAATAGGGGCATTAATGTTTAATCTTCTAATAGCTACTACTACTACTACCATGCCTACTTAGAGGATAGTGTTGTGGTCCAATACGTTCTGAGTCTCCAAAGTGTTCATAACTTTTTCTGTATAAACAACGGTACCTTGTGCCACTGTATCGATGGTTGTGTACTCACGTTCTTGATTAGTCTCTCGAAGATATACTTGTGTGGTGTATTCTCCTCCATATAGATAGTTAAATGGGTATTTCAAAAAGCTCGTCATATTAATGTATTTTTTCCTCCTTGTTGCTCTAACTTAGTGTTGTTTTGTAAATTTCATGCTTTTGTTAGGGTCTCTTATATAGACGTTGATAGAAGTTTCATAAACTTGATCCCCAAAGAATTTTTATACTTGGATTTAGTATTGTAGTTCTGCTCGAGTTAGGAATCACTTACCATTTATTTGTTTCAAGTATCAGATTTGGAAATCGTATAGTTTTAGGAATGTTTTTTTTTTTTGGAAAAATAAAGGAAGAAAACATTTTCCTATTAGGTGTATGTGTTGTGTGCAAATTTTCATACGTTTAAATTTTCTTGGGATTTTTTAATTTAGCATGTGAATAATTAAATCTATGAGCTTATTTTTTTTGTTTTTTTTTTGTGTTACATAAACACTTGTTGTTGTATTGTGGGCCTTTCGAGAAGTAGACATTGGATGCATGGAATATTTGCTTTACTTAAATTGATTTTGATTTTTTGATATTGTCTTCATTTTTCAAATTTTTAATTGATCTGTGTTTGTTGCATTTTTTTTGTAAATACCTAAAGGAATTCTCTAATTTATTTGGATCTTTTGTTTACCCAAGGATTTGCATTTTGTCATTCCAAGAATAATGTAATGATTTAGTTGATACTTGGAAGCATAATATAATCATGGGTTTTTATTTTCCAATGAATTCTAATGCATGTAACATATAAGGATTTTCGGGCTAATTCTCAAAACTCGCATTGTTCTCATCCTTAAATCACGCATACATCATTTGTTTCATCTTTTTAGATAATTTTTATTCTTACCATCATTACGATTCATGAATTTTCCTATCAAATACATTCTTAGTATTTTGAATAATAATTTCTAGTTCTTTTTACGTGTGTTATTACAGAAAATGGTGGGCAGATATATTGGTGATGGAAAGTATACTGAAACTGATATAGATGTTTCTGGTGAGCACAATATTTCGCAGGAAACACCAAACTGTACCGAGGATGAAAACAATGATCACGTACATGAAGAGTCAGAAGATGATTCAGATGATAATATCCCGAAAGATGAACCTAACGATGATGACGATGATAATGATAATGATGAAGATATTGATAATGGAAATAACGACGACAATGATGAGGATGAGGATGCTCCTCCTAACAAAAAACGCAAAATTGAAAATGATGAGGAAGATGAAGATTCTGGAAATGATGGTTATAATGAAGAAGATTATAGATTATGTTCTTTTAATGTTTGCTAGTTTATTTGTTAAGTTTTAGATGAATGATGTAATGTTGCTTATGTAATGTAATGTAATGTTGGTATATAATATTATGTGTTTCTTTAAGGAGAACTTATATGTATTTGTTTATGTTTATATTATGCGTTAACTTCATAAGATTAGTATGTTGTATATAATCCCACAGGTAACTGCATCAAAATATTATCGTGTAGTGTGAATGTATATCTAGTGCTTTCTAGTTAGGCTGTAGCGAAGTCGTTACCTCCCTTACACATCCTCGGTTGGCCATGGGGGACATTGTATAGCAAAGTATTTTAGTTTTGGAGTTTCTTCGGAATCAGATTTATTTTTTTAAAAAAATTATTCATACGATTTAGATAGGTACACAAACATTTTAGTGATGATTTCACCCGCTGGGACTGAATCTATATAAGCAATCTATTCCATGGTTCATCGTATTCGGCTTATATGGTGTTGTATTTGTATGTATGTATTTTTGACATAAACATATTTGTAATTGATTCAATATATGCTTTAGTTCTCTAATATCATAATCAGAGAAATACCATTAAATAGCACACAGCTAGACCCTGAAATACCACCGAGTTACACTCCACAGCTTCTTTTTTGTTCTTAATGCATAAATTCTGATTTTGTTATATAAATTCGGATTACTTCCCAAGGTCATCAAATGAAGTTTTGTTTGCATATTACATGTCACGTGGCCTTAGTTTGGTACTAATAAGAATAGAATTTGAGCTAACTTATAGATATCCATAAGAAATAATTATAAAAATTGGATTAATCAATCAGTACATACTTTTGAATGCTTCAAAAAAAAGTACATGCTTTTGAATTATGTCATGTCTGTCCAATATCGAAATTCAATACAATTTAATAATAATATTTAAATTTAATACACAACATATTCTTCTAAGTAGATTAAATAGATATAAATTATATTTTTCATAAGAAATTATAATAAAAGTAAATAAAACCCCTTGTAATGTGATTTTCAAACATCTTAAAGAACAATTCTATAACCATCAAACGGTGTTTATGAAAACACTCCGAATAATAAATTGTTGATACTAACATAAAATGTTGTTTAATTTTTAATTATAAGACGCATCTGTCATGCACATTCCTTCTCTGGCACGTCATTGTTGCTCGTTATTTTTTCTACCCAGATCTTCTCTTGCACGTCGTTGTTGTTGGGCAAAATCTTTTCTGCATGGGTTTCGTGAAACATTAAATAACTAAAACTGTATGCAAATAATAGAATTATTTTTTTAACTACTTACCTTTGTGATTGATAACTTTTTCATAGATTTGAACAATGGAACCAGTGATTCTTGATGTCTAACAACTTTTTTGCTGGCTTTCAATGTTGTTTGTAGCTGCTGATTTTGGATTTCTTATTTTCTAGCCGGTTTTTCCATCACCCAGCATTCTTTCAAGTTCATATTTATGCTCTAATTCATCATTAATATACTATATATGTTGCGCAAAAACAGTTCTATATCCATACATTCCTCCACTAACTATTTGAATTTCAAATACGTATGTGCCCAAAGTCATTATTATATCAATTATATCTTGTGCCAAGTTCTCCTGCAATACATAACTTTTGTTAGTTAAATAATTTTTTGGTTAGTAGAATATGGAATGTATTGTTATTGTTTGACATATACCTCTCCCATAATGTAATTATTTAGCATGCACTTCGAGAGCCTATTCACTGTCGTTGAATAGATTGTCAGCAATCGATCCTATAATAGTAAATATACTAATTCCAGATTCATCACGTACTTGTAATTCAAGCTTCAATCTGTATAAGTATTTCATCTATTAGTTTCACGTAAACTTTTTTTACCTTGGTACATGTATTTTGATGTCGCAGTCGCATGATGAAACCATGTTGAACCCGGTACAATGCCAACTATTTTTCCTTTGCTGGTAAAGGTCATTCCTTGTTATATACATCTAATCAGTAATCAATCAGATAGTTATTTTATTTAGTATTTATTTTATATGGTTCGTTTTGAACTTACCAAATTCTCTTCTTTATGAATTAAGCTATAACCCTCTTGGAGAGTCAACCTATTATGAAAAAGCATATCTTCGATTGGTCTTTGTTGGATCCTCTTGCAATCAATAGGCATTACTGGCAAGTAGGCTCCATATCTATTTATTGAATCAAGTAAAGCATTAAATGACGTAAAGTAGTTCAACTTTATTAATAATGTAAGTAATAATGAAGAGACACCTGAATTGTAAAGAAAACATAATTTTATTAATAATGTAATCATTTAGTTGGTTTGTTATTATCAGATCAAGTAACCACCTTTTTCGCATGTGCTCAACTTCTGGTATTAGTAAGTCCACATATAATTTTGTTGCTATTGTTGAAGATAGACAATGCATTCCTGGAATTTTCATTGATTTTTGGTGATTTATAATTTTAAAAAAATAGTTGTTGTTAATTGAGATAATTTGTCACATGACTTACCATCGAATTTATCTATGACTACTGATGTGACTACAAGAATGATATATTTGTCCGTATCATGTAAGAATTCGTCTTTTATTTGTTTAGCAGCATCTCCCCATAGTGTAACTCTTTTAAATCCACTATCTTCAATATCTTTTAAAATTTGTCTTTTAAACGAAAAGTGCTTAGATACTTCTTTTGTGAGTTCTAGTTTTCATACACCCACCAGTACTCATATCACATATATATTGATAAAATTATAATTAAATTTAGCGGTTAAAGATAATATAAGAAATTTATACAAATTATTATCTTTGATAAATTACCTGTAAAGCATGTCAGGTCTCCGTTTCTCTTGTTGAGTTCATTTGTATCAGTTATAATGAATTTATATATTGGAATATTTTTGTTGCTCATAGTGTTGACGGCAACATATGTGTTGCTTATGAAGCGCATTAATAGATTCCCTCTAATAGGTCTCAACTTGACTTCAACATTTGATACCAAGAAGTTTGAAATTGTTACGATGTTTTGTTCATTTAGTTTCTCCGTGTGATCTTTGTAACGGTCTCTTGATACCACAACATGGATTTGTTGTTCATGTAGTTTAACTAATCAGTCATTGTTTAAAGATTTGTTAATAACATTAATATAACGAATTTACTTATATATTCATCGAGAAAAATCATGTGGAAGTTATAAGTTTTGTCGATGTTTGTTACTTTTATATCCCATGTTCTTAGAATTCTAAAAGATTGCACATCATTGGTTCCTTTCCTCCGTTGTTGCTCCATGATTTTATTTGTTTTTTATAATTTTTTACAAATAAGTTATGCTTATGTTGTCATGGTTAAGGTTTTTTATATAGAATCCACAAATCTATAATAACAAACATAGTTATGTTAAATTCTAGAAGTTTTAAGTTTTAGGAAATCGGTTTCCATTATAAATCTCTTTCCTTTTCTATAACTTAGTTGAAAGGTTTTCCATTATTAAATGGATTATACTTTTTTTTTTGTTTCAGCGTGTGGAAGTAGTGTTTGCATGGGCCAAAAAGAGATTCAGGGTCTAGCGATTCTTGTATGACCGAGTAAAATTCCATGAAAAAACCCCATAATGATTGGGTTTGAATTTATCATTTAAAAAAATAATGGGCTACAATGGGTCCCAGTATTTTTATTATGCGAGATTTCTCGAGGGAGAAATCCTAGATCAATCTAGTATTTTTATTTTGAGTCAAGGATTTAAGATGTAAATTTTAGGGCATAATGTAAATTTTGTGTACATGGGAAATTTATGTTTACAAAGCAAATACAAAGTATATGGCAGATTTAGAGTCATAATAATAACAGATATTGAAGTCATAGACTCACGGTTATGATTGTTAAGTCATGATACAGATTTTTGTCATTTACAACATAAAATTTAGGTCATATTGCAAAGAGTCTATATATGCTTTTCTATATATACCTATGAAAATAGATACTTTTACTTATAATGGTAACCTTGACCAGTTCTTAATACAAAGGACAATTTTCTTTTAGCAACATAAATCTTAACCTGATTAGATTGAAAATCAGTACCAATCTTAATTGGTTTATGAAATGTGTTAGAGTAATCCTTTGATTCACATACTTGGGGTGAACTTTGATAAAATTAGGGTTATTAAAAAGAGTAAAACTACTAAACTTAGAAGGATAAAATTATCAAATTGTACCTACACATATACTGCTAAGAGTGTTGATTACATTAACAAACTATTTACATAAAGACCAAGATATTCACATATATACACACAACATAAATTAGATTTTCTATTGACATTAACAAACTATTTACATAACTAACATAATAATAGCAAGCTAAACAACTTCCAGCTGAGTACACTTATACGAAACCACAAATATGAACTAATATATAAAACCAACCTATACTTCTCCAACTCTAACCTCTTCCTTCTCACCACAATTGTTGCAATTACTTCATCTCCATGGTCATGTTCTGCGGCCTCTTCGTACTCTTGTTCTTCTAGCTCTCTATGTTTTTGTTCTTCGATTTCCTCCAATGCAGTAGACTATGGATCCTCTCGATCACACTCCAAATCCTCCACATCTTGCACCTCTGGATAAGCATCATGTATAGCTTCACACTCCTTACAATCAATGTAGTAGTAACGGTATAGACGATTGTGCCTCCTATATTGACATATCGAACATAATCACTGGTGGAGCTACTGGAATATCATGTAACTCCTGGAACAGTTGCCTAATATCTTGATCCATACCTATTATTTATCCTCCTTTCATTGATTCTTTTCTCCTACTACCTATGTGACTTTACAATACTACAGTTGTGGTAGGATATTGTTTATGTAATTTTTAGCTCTTGCACAATACTCATCGCCTAGAAACTCCTAATCTTGTACTAATATTACATTATAAATAACTAATTTGACCCTCGAATATAGAATCAAACACATGATAATACCAAGAAATTGTGTAGTAGTGATTGTGTCAGAGATTAACTATTCTTGATATTAACTATTGCGTGTAATTGTATAACAGAGATTGCGGAAGAGATTAATTTAAATCATATTAATTGGCTTTGTTAATAGAATAGTTATTGATGTAAACATACCTGTATTTAATGTATTATCTAATCTAATTCGGAAAAAAATAAATTTAAATGGAATATGTCTGATTTAAGTGGGAACGATCTAACAAAAATCAATTAATTGTAGTTTAGCTCAAAATTTGAAAGTGTATTATGGGTATGGGAAACTTTGTTTTATTAAATCCAAGGGAAACTTATTAATATGTATTGGAGACTTTGTTTTATTAAATTAGAACTAAATTTAATAAATCACAAATAATAATGATTATAAATGGCTAATAACAAAATTATGAAACATGTATTTTCATGATAAATAATTCTAGTACAAAATAATTACGATAGGAAATTGATTCATGTGTAATACGAAATTCAATTCTCCGCAATATGCATAGAATGTTTCTCTTTTAATATAAACTACCTCCTCGATATTTTCACCTTCTTTTTTCTTTGCCTTGATATACGTATATGTTAATTTTGTTATTGAAAGAATATCACCAATTTCAGCTATCAGCCCATCCCACATAAGCAGGGTTCCTATATCTCTATAGTTAACATTATTTACGATCAGATACATAGTTTGATAATGTGTTGGGGTACACCATCAAACCGTTTTGTATTTATGAACTTAGTAAGAAAAAGTCTTCCTGGGAATATCCTTGGAAGTTTCACTTTCATTATATCTTCACTGTAATATGCTTCAGTGCATTTTATAATATTATCACTCTCATTGTTATCTTCGAAACTCGTCATAGCAGAATCTTGTTCATTTTATACATATATATACAATATAAAAGTTAGTAATTAACATTGTTATATTATATATATTCAACATTATCTGGTATTTGTACTAGAGGTACTTTTTGGATCATTTCTAGAGCTTAAAAGCATATCTGTATATTTTTCTTTTGTACTTTATGAGCTACAAACTTTTTTCGGTAGTTCCCTAAAAAATTTATTATTTATATCTTGTTTATGTTGGTCCTGTACTCTTCTTCTATTTTTTTTTAATTGTTTAAGTCTCAAAGCTTGTATACGTAAACATTGTCCCATCTTTCTGTGGATCCATCTGGTGTATGTTTCTTTGTCTTCTTCTGGTCCTTTAAACATATGAAGTCGATGGCCCGAGGTAGAGCACTCATTGAGCTAGGGTGGCCACATAAATTTTCGCATTACGTTATATTCCAATTCTTCTAATTCTCAGGTTGTTCACTAAGAAAACTAATAATTTCATTATTAATACGGCTCATTATTTTTTTTCGTAAAACTGTTGCTGGAGAACAAACATTGTTTAGTTTCTTTGGATTATAAAGATGTATCTTCAGTTTTGTATTATTGCATGCATCTTCAGCATTCTTGTGTGGATCTATGCGAGTAAAAAATAAATCCATGTCTTTGCTTGTGGAATTCGTGCTACCACCTCTCCGGGATATACAACATCGTATTGATCTCGTTCCTGGATCAAGCTTGCCAATGAAGCGCATTACATAATGAGCGTATTATTTATATCTTGTTTATGTTGGTCCTGTACTCTTCTTCTATTTTTTTTTTAATTGTTTAAGTCTCAAAGCTTGTATACGTAAATATTGTCCCATCTTTCTGTGGATCCATCTGGTGTATGTTTCTTTGTCTTCTTCTAGTCCTTTAAACATATGAAGTCGATGGCCCGAGGTAGAGCACTCATTGGGCTAGGGTGGCCACATAAATTATCGCATTACGTTATATTCCAATTCTTCTAATTCTCAGAGTTGTCCACTAAGAAAACTAATAATTTCATTATTAATACGGCTCATTATTTCTTTTCGTAAAACTGTTGCTGGAGAACAAACATTGTTTAGTTTCTTTGGATTATAAAGATGTATCTTCAGTTTTGTATTATTGCATGCATCTTCAGCATTCTTGTGTGGATCTATTCGAGTAAAAAATAAATCCATGTCTTTGCTTGTGGAATTCGTGCTACCACCTCTCCGGGATATACAAAATCGTATTGATCTCGTTCCTGGATCAAGCTTGCCAAATAAAGCGCATTACATAATGAGTCCTATGGAGCATGAAGAACTTCGTCGTCAAATGGAAGATTTGCTACAGAAAGGATTGATCCGACATAGTCTAAGTCCTTGTGCAGTACCAGCCTTGCTGATTCCAAAGAAAGATAGAACGTGGAGAATGTGTGTTGATAGTCGAGCCATCGACAAAATCACAGTCAAATACAATTTTCCAATTCCCATATTGGATGACTTGTTAGATCAGTTGTGTTTAGCAAACTCGACTTGAAGAGTGGGCACCATCAGATCAGAATTCGTGAAGGTGATGAGTGGAAGAATGCTTTCAAAACTCGAGAAGGATTATATGAGTGGTTGGTTATGCCGTTCGGGTTGACCAATGCGCCAAGTACATTCATGCGTATCATGAATCAAGTACTCAGATCCTTTATCAGTACTTGTTTTGTTGTTTATTCCGATGATATTCTTCTTTATAGTGCTAACATGGACTTACATGTTCAACATCTTCGAGAAGTGCTCTCAGTTCTACGCAGGGAGATATTATTTACGGCCATCAAAAAGTGTTCATACATGACAAATTGAGTTCTATTTCTCGGTTATGTCGTCACCAAGGATGGAATCAAGGTAGATGAATCCAAGGTTGAAGTTGTGAGAAATTGGACTACACCTACTACATTACACGAGGTAAGGAGTTTCCATGGTTTCTCTTCTTTTTACCGGTGCTTTATTCCCCACTTCAGCACCATTATGGTACCTATTACTGAATGCATGAAAGGGGAAAAGTTTTCATGGTCTGAGGAAGCTGACGAAGCCTTTGAAGCTGTCAAGACAAAGCTGATAACTGCACCACTATTGGTATTACCTGATTTCAGCAAGCCGTTTAAACTACACTATGATGCAACGAAGGTGAGAATTAGAGCATTTTTAAGTCAAGAAGGACGACCTGTAGCGTATTTCAGTGGGAAGTTGAATGGTGTTAAGCTCAACTATAGTACTTATGATGTGGAGTTTTATGCTATAGCTCAAGCCTTGAAGCATTAGCGTCACTATCTAATTCATAACGAGTTCATTATGTTTTCTGATCATGATTCTTTGAAGCACATCAACATTCAAGAGAAGCTTTATTCTAGACATGGTAAGTGGGATGGTTATTTGCAAGAGTTCACTTTTGTACTAAAGCACAAAGCTGGGTCGCAGAATCAAGTTGTTGATGCCTTAAGCCGAATGAGTATACTCAACACCATGCGAACTGAGGTACTAGATTTTGATTCATATTCTGACCATATTCTAACCGATCCAAAATTTAAGGAGTTTGTGGATGATATCAGTTCAGGCAAACAAAGTGATTGCCTTATGCATGAAGGATTTCTCTTCAAAGGTAACCAATTGTGTATTCCTGATTCTAGTCTCTGATTGAAGATTATTAAGGAGTTACATGACGAGGGGCACATGGGAAGGGATAAGACTTTCCAACTTGTTTCAAAGTCATATTACTGGCCGACAATGAGCGTGAAGTTGCTAAATTCGTGGATAGATGTCAAATATGTCAAGTTTGAAAAGGAAAAGCAACTAATTCAGGGTTGTACATGCCATTGAAAGTTCCAAGTCAACCCTGGATAGATTTGAGCATGGCTTTTGTATTAGGTTTACCTCGAACTCAGAGGGGACATGATTCAGTATTTGTAGTTGTTAATCGTTTTTCAAAAATGTCCCATTTTATTGCTTGCAATAAGACTACTAATGCACTGAAGGTAGCTGAATTGTTCTTCCGTTAAGTGTATCCTCTACATGGTTTACCATGTTCAGTTTTTAGTGATCGAGACACAAGATTCCTTAGTTATTTCCGAAAAACCTTGTGGAAATTAGCTAATACAAGGCTTAACTTCAGTAGTGCGTATCATCCTCAAAGTAATGGCCAAACAGAAGTTGTGAATCGTTCGTTGGGTACTATGCTATGGTGTATGGTTAGAGACAATCCGAAGATTTGGGATCAGAAACTTTGCCAAGCTGAATTTGCATTTGATCGTTCAGTAAACCATAGTCTGAGTATGAGTCCGTTCGAGGTTGTTTATGGATACAATCCACGAGAACCATTAGATATAACACATGTTCCTGATCTGAAGAAAATTGAAGTTCGTGTCGAAGAACGTATCCAACAGTTGCACAGGTTCACAAGTTGGCTGAAGAATAGTTGCTGCGAGCTAATAAGAGGTATAAGGAGGCGGCAGATAAGAAACGCAGAGTTGTGGATTTTGCAGTAGGAGATTTTATGTGGGCAATATTGACAAAGGATCGTTTTCCTGTTGGCGAGTATAACAAACTGAAGGCGCGCAAGATTGGTCCCTTGGAAATTGTCCTAATGCCTACAAGTTAAAGCTTCCAAGTCACATCCGTACTTTTGCTGTTTTTAATGTCAAACACTTGGTGTCGTATAATGGTGATAATTCTCATGATGACCAAGAAAATTCGAGGGCGAATTTCTCTCAACCCCGGGAGAATGATGCAGATAAGCAGGCTATAGCCTATTTGGAGGCTAAAGACCCGAGTGTTGTAATTTAGCTCAAAAGGGATCCATTTTGATTGGAAACGGGCCAACAATCAAGAAATGACACGACTTTGTCTCATGGTCTTCAGGTTTTAGCCAAATTCCATCGTTTAGGGCTTCGAACAGGCATTTTGCTATTTTAGAAAAGTTTTTGTTTTGTTAATAACTTCTTCGTTAGGAGTCCGTTTGGGTCGCCGTTTGCGGAAAATAGTTTTATTTTATGAGTATTTTCATTATTTTTGGTCGACCAAAATTTGCCAAAAATAGCAAATTAGGGTTTGAGTCGGTTTAAGGGTTTTTTTCATCCTTTCTTGACTAGCAAGTTAGGGTTTTTACCCAAGTCTATAAAAGAGTCCTCTATATATTGTTTTAAGCAGTTGAATTTGATTAAAAAGAATTAATTTTTTAAACTTGTTAAAGTTTAATCGATTATTATTTTAAGTCGGGAAACCGAAGTCTAAGTAATTATCGTTGTTCATAGTCGATATTCCTAGGAATATTTGAAGTCTGAACAAAACCTTTCTTTTCTTTCTTTTCTTTATTATCCGCTGCATCAAGGTCAGTGTCTTTTCTTTAACAATTGAGGTATAGTAATTATGAGTTTCATATGACCACTAATACAAAATATAAACATATACTTAGACGGCTAGACCTTAAAGAATAAAACTGATAAATTTTTTATTTTTTTAAATAAAAATATCAATAGAGCAATAATATACTATAGTTTTGAAGTTATAAATATAATTGGTAAACAAAAACACTTCTATCGAAGATTCTGATGATGAAATTAATACTTTGAAGCATAATGTAATGATGTAATTTTAATTTTAAAATAAATCTAAAACCATGGAACGTATGAATATTAACTTACTTAAATAACTACTACTAAACGCTTCATTATCATGTACAACATGTAAGGTTTCTAACATTTTTTGGACACGTTTCAAAATTATTATGGAAATACAGATTCGTTAATGATTTTATACGAACATCTCTCATAATCCTAATCCTATTTAAGTTAAGTTCTAGGGTTCTAGTGAGAAGAAATGAAGTACAAAATACTAAAAAAATTCTAGAGTTCTTGTTGTTTAATTTTCCAAAGTAAATCATTCAAACCCTAGTCTTTTATTTTATTTTCTCCATATTTGTCTCACAAAATGGGTTGCTTTGATTATAAAACTCTTGCTATTTCTGATAAGTGCTTTGATATTGTAAGGAGACAACGTTTCATTGATGTTCTTCTAAAAGACTATTACTTCGACATCGAAAATTTATGTTTGAATCATCCAAGGTACTCTTGCAGTGTCTTTGTGTTGCGTTTCAAAAATCTCATTGATTTAAGCTATTGATGAAGAACGATAACATAAATATTGATGGGAAATGTGTCACTTTGGTTCAACTGGAGCATGGGTGCAAGTGTGTTCGACAATGGAGTGAATATTATGTGGGTGATGATGATTGCAGCTCTACTGCACCTTGATATTCTAATGTTTTCTTTTTGTGTTGGATGTTTTCTTCTTCTGTTCTATTGTCTTATGTTTCCGTATCTAGATGAATTAAAATCGATAAAAGTGATGAAGATTCTGGCAATGACGACGATGATGAAGTACATTGAATGGGAAGGTGCTTTATAATGTATGTTATTCAGTTTTAAAAGTTTTAGTTGAATGATGTAATGTTGGCTATGTCATGTATGCAGAATTTCTAGTATCAAATATTTTGTGTATTTTTTTGGCAAGCTTTGATCTGTACTGTAAGACATATATGTAAGAATATAGCTTATATAATGGAAAAGTGAAACTATACCACCAACATTGCGGAAAATTGTCAGTTCTAAGCCTGAAATAATGAATTCTTCGTGCTTACTACACATAACATAATAATTTAGATTAGGTGTAATTTTTTTCTTGAAGCAGATTAGCTGTATTAGATATAGTACCTATCATATGTTAATGGGATGCAGGGACAGATGGTTGAGTCAGTCACAAAATATAGTGATGTAGTCATTATGGATAATAATGAAAGAATTATAATAATAGGTCACTTTTCAAATCATCAATGAATTTTAGTTTTAAAAAGAAAGTACTTTATTACATAATATTGTAACTATCTATGAACCCAAGTTCGGTATAATAATTAAATCATGTATTCTTCTGTTACCCAAGTTAGATATAGTACCTATCATATATTAATAGGATGCAGAGGATAGATGGTTGAGTCAGTCACAAAATATAATGATACGGTCATTATGGATAATAATGAAAGAATTATATTATTAGGTCACTTTTCAAATCATCAATGAATTTTAGTTTTAAAAAGAAAGTACTTTATTACGTAATATTGTAACTATTTATGAACCCAAGTTCGGTATAATAATTCAATCATGTATTCTTATGGTTTTGAGAAAGGAAACAGGCGGTATCTTACGCAGTTTTCCTGAATTATTTGGCTTCTACTGTAGCTTGTATCACTGCTTTGTCTGTGTATATATTTGTTGCTTCGGTTGAAATCAAACAACGCAATCCTAGTAAATAACATGTATTTGTAAAGAATTTGTTAAACAAATGATCGAAGACATGTATCTACTATTTATATAGTTTTCTACTTGTGCATTGATGTTGAGTTGCTCATTTATTGGATAAGATGAATATTTGGGTAGGATTATTGTAGCTTGATTACCCTTTTCATCCTGAATCACCAGTTCTTTACCCCATCTCCCACAACGCTTTATTTTCTTCTTTAGCAGTGAAACGATTCTTCCCCACATATATGCAACAACTCAATTCAGATTGTTTGTTGTTAGTATAACAATTAGCAATGCACACCAAGCATATATTTTATCGTAGTATTATTCAGTGATTACTTGTCGTGTTCTTGTCATCTTTAAGCCATGTGCTAATGAGATATTGTATTTCTGTAAACATGAACTTATATTATGCGTGTTTGAACTTAATGTTGATGAAGTTATTTATAGTGGTGGATTGTGTAAAATACGGACGCATTTTTCCTTTTATTGATCTAAATGTTCCTTTATGTTTTCCTACTTTAAAATTACGCATACATATTGTGTTTTGTTCTTGTAGTCGATATCCGTGATGCTACAGATATCGTGGCATGACACTTGCATGGATTTGATTTCTCTATAGTAGAATTTGTTAGCGAATGTTATAATTCATATTTTTTTTATAATCTATGCAATTAAAACCAGAAAAAAATACATATTTGTTTTATTTATTTTTTGCGATTATCTAATAGGATTTACTTACACTAGCATCAATGAGGATCACGTTCTGTGCGTACAACATTGATCCTGTTTCGTTGAAAGTATACCATGTTCTTATAATTCTAACTATGATCACATGTTTACAGATTCCTTCCTTCAAGGATGCTATAGAGTATGGCTCGGCAGAACTTATGCTGGCATTATTTTATTTATTTATTTTTGGTTCGTCTCATCATCAGTCCCTGAGGTAGTGTGACCAACTACATGCATTCGTTTTCCCTTTACATCCATTGAATTGTAGTAATTGTGAATCTGCAACTTTGTGATCTTTGTATTTATAATCTTTAATATTACCAAATTTAAAAAATAATTTCCTTTACGGATTATGTTTATTGATTAGACATAGACGGAGAAAGTGTACATTGCAAATATTTAAGTTATCAATGTATGTCGTTAAAGTTAACTTTGTAAACTGATTCACATTAGGAAACAATTGTTAATCATAATTCTAGATCTTTATGATTGGGCCTTAGTGAGAAGGCCTCAATCATTATTCATTATTTTAATGGCCCAGCAACCTAATAAGTTTATGAGTATCTCAATTCATTTAATGTGAAATTTCTCGTGTTAAAATTACACAGAGTCGAATGATAAGAAACCTAAAATTATCTATGCTTTAGATTGTAAAATTATTAAATAATGCCTGTTAATTTTTCTGTTATGGCATGTGCATCAATTTGTGTTGGATGATTTAGACTCGTTGTAGATCAGTATTTTAGAAAGAAAACATCAAAATTTCATGGATGAAATCTAAGGATATTCATTCAAACAATATTTGTATACTTCAATTTTAATCTCTATTTGCATTACATTGCATTGACAGTAAAAACAAAATTGATATTTGAGTTTGTTTATAAATCAGGTGTGTCAATTGAAAAGAAAACATCAGAGTCAGAGTCAAAATTTGATAGTCCTTTTTCATCATCAACATCAACAAATTCTTTAAATGGTGGGGTTTAGTTTGAGAAGATGAATATTTTCAGGTAAATGATCCCAAACCCTAAAATTGTCATCTGTGACTTAAGTAGTAAATTGGATTCTTGGTGACTTCATTTGAAATCTGATATGAATACACATATTACTTACTTAAACCAATTAAGAATATCTTGTTGTTCCAACCATGAGTTGGTCTATTTCTGTAATTGAATAATTTTTAACCATTATTGTTTGTCATTTCATAAGAAAGTAAAGATCCTGCTTTTTATGCTCAGTTGTATGTTGTATTCTCCTCTATTATGTACTTATTCATTATCAAATCCAAGCAGTGTTAATATTTGCATATGCACACATTACTGGGATCAATAATATATATGCAATCAAAAGTAGCACTTATACAGATTATCCAAAAATATACTAAAAATTAAAATTAAAATTAAACACTACTAAAATAATAATTTAATAGAAATAACGGTTAATAATATTATATATTAGCAATGTCTAAAAGAGAATTCATAATAATATGTTCTTTTAACAAAATAAAAGCAAACTATTACTCTAAAAATTATAAATAAGCAAATAAAACTCCAGGTCTATTACTCTGACATGTAATTAATTGTGAATATCTGTCTAATTTTCTTCTTCATTTGGTTTTGTTGTTTGAGAAATTTCTTCATGTTACTCATTAATTCCTTTCTCATATGATTATGTTGATTCAAAAATTCCTTCATGTCGCTCATCACTTCCTTTCTCTTCTGCTATCTTAACTAATGTTGTTATTTCTTCAAATTCTTCGTCATTTACATCTTCATTATTATTTTTTCTGTTCTCCGGATTTTCCTATTCCATTCAATGCAAAAAATCATATTATTGTTTTTGGTAGATTCAGCATTAGAACTTATTGTTATTCTCTGCATGTCAGATTTAGTTAGAGTTTGATTTTGCAGTTCACTTTCATGTAACGTCATCTCCATTCTTGCTTTTTTGGATGTGAATTCCTTCTCCATATTAGCATCGTAATCATAAATTTCTAATACAGTTAGACTTTTATATTTGAAAGAATTCATATTAAATTTGAATTTGAATATGAATGTTCCTCCAATTGCATCCACTAACTCTGGTACACTTTCAGCCAAATTTTCATGCAATGAAATAAGACATTATTTGTTTTGCAATTTTATTTTATTTTTATATATCTATATAAAAAAAATTAGACATACCTCTACGATTATGTATCTAAGTTTCATTAGTTCCTTTACACTTAGATTTCCCATTAACTTTTCTGCATTTTCTCATATGACCACAAAAATCCCATTTTCCTTCGATTCCATTACTGAAAGCTCAATCTTGTACTTTGTTTCTGTTTTTTGGAGGTATTTCAACAATTGTTACACCATTTTTCACCATCTACATAAACTTGCTTTATTAAACATTAGGGGCATGCCATATAGTACCATTGTGAATTTTGTTTAACACCTACAATCGTTGCTTTGCAAGTGAAAGCCAGTCTATATTATGTAATTTTGGATATGTAGATTTTAGAAAGGTATCTTTTGATAAAACATTTAACATTTGTAATAAAATTATTGTATCCTTACTATGTTTGTATCATCATCCAATAGCTACACTGCCATATGATTTTTTTTCTATTTTTGAATATGACATTTTCTTTGAATTCATGTTCACCGTTTCCCATGTATAATTGCCTGACTGGATTGTATACTTCACATCTGCAATTTATTTTTCAATATTAAAAAATAATTAGAAAATATTATTTGTTAATGTACATCCCAATCAATTGAATAAAGAAATAGAACTGGTTAAAGTAATAAACTCAAGGTTAAAAGTGCATATAGACAATCTAAGAGTGCATCTGAAGTACGTACTTGGAAGAATGGTTGCAATGAAGAACCAAATAAGAGTAGTAATGAGCATAGTGGTTTAGTGAATATCAAAATCTAAGTGTAACCGAAAGATTTCCTCAACACATTAACAATTCAAGAATCAGGGCTAAGAAAAATCTATCCTTATTTTTTATCTGATTCTTTGTCCTAATTTTTTATTTTCTACAATCATTTAACATTTCCTTGTATATATGTAATTCGTTTTACTTTTTATTATGTAATCATTGGTCTACTTATAATCAACATTATTTTTTATCTGACTATTATTCATAATTGAATACCGCGATTAACGATGTTCAATAGATGCTTATGATGAGAATAATTACTTTAGCTTAAAGTCTTTAACCTCTGGGACATCTAGATTCACAAAGATTTTGGTTGCTGATGTTGATGCAACTTGTTTTTTTACATGTAACAAGTTTACACTTTATTTTAGAAGAAATCACATCATTATAAATTTTATATTTAAATTTAAATATTTCTGATTGTTTACTTTAAATTCTTTGTAGACGATTGATGTTATTATCAGTATTTTGTACTTCCATTATTTTTTAGCATATCATCTAACAACATCATTGAAGAATCTCCCCATAAAGTTACCTCTTTTTATCCACCATTATTATTTTCCATAATGATGTGACGTTTGTTATAATTACAGTCGTCATTTTTTCGCTTCAGACTTTTTGCTGTCATTCCCACCGGCTTCCCCATAATATCTACATTAATTTTTTTGGTATTATAACTTTACGATATGAAAGTAACTATTAAACTAATATTAATTTAATGTGCATTACTTGACAGATTAGTAACATCCCCGAGTTTGTTGGGAATATCTTCAAGTTATAGTATTGTGAACCGATACTTTGGTATTTCTTTGTCTTTGCCAGCTACTATTCTTGATTCTGTGAGATGGATGAAGTGCAATCTTCTTTCTCCTGGAACAACTCGGTATTTTCCCTCGTAACTTTTGATTTCATAATGTGCAATTGATATATATTTTGATCCTGCAATGTTGCATAAATCTTGAAAGTAATTGTTGTTGTATTGAACCATGTATTTGATTACCCTGAAATAATATTGTTTAGTTTTGAAAAATAACTATAATATGAAAACTAATAAACCAATGTTTATTTAAACTCACAGTTGCATCCATCAGTATCATATCTCTGCTATATATTTTTCAAGTGCTTGGGTTTTGCGCATTCCAGGTTCTAACAACTTGTAGTAACAGTGGCTTTCCAGATATATCTCCACGACATCTTTAAGAAGGTTGATTTTATTCTACTCCATGCCTTATGATAGTTCAAAGCTTGTATCAATTCCAATTGATTCAGGTTTTTGTGTATTGTTAATTGTTCTTTGACATCAACTTAGAGTTTCTGCTATGAACAAAGTTATGGTTCTATTGTGTTATTAAAGGTTTCTTATATAGATGTGCATAGAACTATATTAAGAAATCTATTTTTTATTAAATTTAGAAGCGATATGCTTTAGGAAATAGAATTTTATTGGGACTCTTTTTCGTTTCCTAATAATTAACTATACGTTTTTTGTTATATTAAAGGAAGTAGAATTCTAATTAAGTTATTAATTGGTTTGTTGTTTTGTTTCTTCCATGTAAATCTAACTTAGACTATGTTGTGGAAAAATAATATTATAACGTGTCAATTGTATTAATTTTTTATTTTATATTTTTGGGTGTGTGGTGTTAACGTCTGTATTTAGTGTAGTGTTTTAGTATCTCACAATTTTCTTGGATAAGCTGGTGGCTGCTTGGGGATCTATACTAATCTCGGTGACTAATCTTTGTGTTTGGAGAGATGCACATTGATTGAAGTCAATTTCACCATATATGAAAGTTCTGATTTAACTGAGTTCTCATTTACCGATTTATAAGTTGTATTTTGAGTAGACTTGGCCCACATCAATTATGTTGTGAATTATCAAGCTAAGTTTATTGTCTTTAAAATATGATAAAGATATTATGAATACTAATAATTACTTAGAAAATATTATAATGATAAATTACAATAGAACTTCTGGAAATACGATGCTAATTGTTTTAAGTTTCTCAGTATCTTTTTCAAGGAGTACTGTTATTCTATTAGCGGCGGTGCATCTTGACAAAGCAACGTAAAGTTGGCCATAGCTGAAAACATGAGTTTTTAAATCGATCCCAACATATTTCACATACTGCCCCAGTGATTTATTGATTATCATTGCATAAGCTACTCGAACTGGAAACTGACGCCTCGTCATGTTTATATTCAAGTCTAAAACCGAGGGTTGAAATGATATTCTTGATAGCAATACTGTATCCCCTGCTTTGTGTCCGGTCAGAATCTTTGTCTGAATTACATGTCTACCATATTTAATAACCAATAATCTCGTACCACTGCAAAGACACTCTGATGGAGAAATATTTCTCATTAGAATAACTTGACACCCAATTTTAAGATTTAATTTGAACAGAGGCATTCCTGGTGGATTCAAATTATGTAAAAATTCGCCACTATAATATGGGATTTTTGCACTTTCGTTTGGATGTAATTTATCTACTTCTAAATAAGTGAATGTCTCTCCATCCAAAATATTCAACGCTTCCATGTTAATATCGTTAACATCGTCATTATGTGTTGATAATATAATCATTTCAGTTAACTCTTCCGGTGAAACCTGGTTAGATTTAACTAAGGAAGGATCAATTTGGATATCAACTCTTTCACGTCTTTGTATTATTCACCGATGAAGGCAATTCTATTTTTCATTTTGGTTTTGACCCTATCTACAACATATTTGCTAAACAAATAAATAAAATTTAGATTTTTAGTCTTAATTTTATCATCTGCAAGTATAATATTAAAGATGTAATATCAGAGAAAATTACCTCTAGTAAGAATTCTGCGAATGCTATATTTTCCGAATCACCTTGATCAAGGCGCATATTCTTTGTAAGTGTCAAAACTTTAATATTAATCCAGATAATAGAACTTCTAATACATGCTCTTATTACGTCTGGACGACCTCCATTTGGAATATCTAGTAAAGTTTGACGGAAGTCTCCCCCCATAACAACGGTAATACCTCCAAAACGTAATTCATTTTCACATATATCTAAAAGTAACTTATTCACTGATTCTATACAGAATCTATTCTGCATTGGAACTTCATCCCATATAATTAGCTTCATTTCTTTGATAAGTGCATCTTCATTAGTTTGTTTAGCAATTGGATATACGCTGTTTTCGTTGATTTCTATTGGAATTTAAACGTGGAATGTGCAGTTCTACCTCCGATTAAAAGTAGTGAAGCAATACCAAATCATAAAGCAAATACAATTATTTTAATTACAAATAATCAACAAACAATCACAAATTGAAGAGCTAATTTTTAAATTAAAGAGGTTAAGGTAGTACCTACATAATGAAATCTAAGTTTGTTGTCTAGAATTAAGTGTAATATTGTATTTGGCTCTAAAGTTTTTATTTCAACATTATTTTTATTTTTTGAAAGATATTGTTCTTTGAGTTAAAAAGTTAAATGAATTAAAGAAATACATGATGATGCAACAGTTAGGACTATGTCACCATTGAGTCTGCAACTTGAATCTACTGTATATAAACAAATGTTTTTCCTATCCCTTCACTGCCATTTAAAAA
This sequence comes from Papaver californicum, assembly GCA_023531435.1. Classification (NCBI taxonomy): domain Eukaryota; kingdom Viridiplantae; phylum Streptophyta; class Magnoliopsida; order Ranunculales; family Papaveraceae; genus Papaver; species Papaver californicum. Next base: position 2,689,450 of record JAJJMC010008078.1, on the reverse strand, counting down.
AACGTACGACCATCCCTTTGTTGTACATATTTTAATATTTTATTGTATGCCGATAATGGTTCTGGGTTTAAGATAGCAATATTTCTTCGAAGTTCTGGTCTTTGAATTGCAATCTCAAGTTGTTTATGCTCATGTATCAACCTGTTGCCAACTATCTTACCCAATTTTCTTTGGGTAATGGCATGCTAGAATAATTTTTCAACTCCTTACCCCCTTCATGCAGTAATTTATCCAGCAAGTACAATCCATAATCCAAAACTTGTTCATCGGTTGGATTTTGAATTCCAGATATTATTCACAATCTATGAGGAAGATCATCGCACATTTTTAAACCACACTTCCCCCACAACATTTCTGGCTTCGTTGGGTTATAATCAGATAAGACAATCTTCAATAGTTTTCTTAACTGACTGCATGTTTGCATATCCACTGACTCTTCAAGAAGTGCAAGCCACTCTCCATCATGTTCCAGTAATCCAAGTGCTATGCAAGCTTTCTTGAAGGTATGACACAATTCACCATTAACTGTTTTTAGACTTTCAAATGAATCGGCACCCGCATTGACAGTGTGACGGAACGAAATTTTTTTGCTTTCAATGGGTCGGGTTTCGGTCCATTAGGCCAGCTCCAACTTTCCAATACGCCATTCGAGAAACCGTACCTTTAAATATTTCGAACCAATTCGATCTTACCAAGCAAATGTTCATCGATTTTTCTCAAACTACTTTATAACCAGGCAAACATAATCTTTATATATTTTCTTGCTTCATCGAATCCGTCAAACTGCGTTACAGTTTTTGATATTGTTTCTGACATTTATCGATACCGACAGATGATATGAATTATCACATTTGGTAATAATCATCTCTTATAAAATACCAAACTTTAGATACTGAGACTCTACTGAACAGAAATCTCACTGATTCGAGGGTTAGGATTTTCTGAGCATATGTCACATACCATATACTGATATACCTATGGATCCCAAAATATTCCATAATTTCGTAAGGGTTACCGAATCCTACATATGATTCCCATCGTTTCGTTATGAAGATATAATATTTCCTTCCAGAGTAGTCGAATACAAGCCATCGTTACAGTTAATGGTCTTCCGGGTTGCCACTCGTAAGTGGGAGCTAGCAGGCCTGACAACACACATCGTACCAGCGGCGGGTGGGGATGATCAGTCCCGTTGTCTACCACCGCTCCAGCGACGGTCTTCCGGATAGCCACCTGTAGGTCAGAGCCCCAGTGGGCCTGACAATTCACAATACTAGGTCAAGCTCAACCGACTATCTTTTTCAGATGATATGAACTACTCAAAAGAGTTAGTAATCATTTCTAGATGGATGGTATGAACTGCCACTATAGGCAATAACCATCCATTCTCAGATGATATGAATTGCCTCTAAATGGCAACAACCATCTCCAAGTCTCATTTGGTGATATGAATTGGCATCCAACAATCACCCTTCATTTCTCATTAGATGATATGAACAACCTCCAAGAAGTTGCAATCATCTCTCAAGGTAGTATGAACAACTAGTACTGCAACTACCTCTTACTGCCAAGGTTACAATCATCTCCGAATGGATGGTATGAATTGCCAAGCAGCAACCAACCCTTTCCCGACGATATGAACAACCTTAAAGCAGTTGTGCTTAACCGCATAGCGGCTGCCTACGTACCCTCTCCGTTGCTCGAAGGGATCAAGCACGACCGTAGTTCGTCTTCTTTGGTTTAAATAGTATGAACTACCCTCTCTGGTAGTAACTATCTCTTATTAGATGATTTGAACTATCGTATTTTGAGAGCAATCATCTTTTATATAGATTGTATGAACTGCTTGTCGTAGCAGCAACAATCTCTAAGATAGTATGAACTGCTTACCCAAGGCAGTAACTATCTCTAGATATAGCAGTAAGTTATATCCCAGAGAAGCAATTACCAGAAATACCATGGTGCCAAAGAACCAAAGCACATTCAATATGTTAGACTGAACTAAAAATGCAGTAGGTAACATAGATTTTCCATGATAGAGAACTGAATCTTAACTTAAATTCAGTGGAGAACATGAAGGGAAAAATCCCATAATATGAAACTTATATATTTAAATCCAATAACCTGATTTCATATGTATAAACGAGAACACGTATTCAACAAGAGATAAAATGACACCATTATGAAACAATCATTTAGTGTTTATTAATCTGAAGCTAGTCAGGACCCTAAAAGGGGTAAACATTCCATTTAACTAGTCTGACAGTCCAATGGCCATAAAAACACTTTAACAAACACTTGATAGGTACACAAATAATTACTAAATGTTTCATCTAAAGCTTGTTCTTCTTAATGAGAAGTCGTCGATGATTTTTTTAAGGATATTGGGAAAAGAGTAATTCCCAACTCTAGGAATAGACTGTTTAGAGGTAGGGTGCTTACTACTGTTTTAATTGAGGTTCCTTTGAATGAACCATTGAGAAGAGGAGGATGGATAATAACCGCTGCAGGAGAACATGTATGGGTCAGATATCATTTTGAAAAACAACCTTATAAAATCTGTCCGGATTGCTTTCTAGTGGATCATAATAAGGATGCTTGCAAACAAATTACACATGAACTAGAAGTGGAAGATAAGAATGAAGAAGAATATACATATTGGATGCACAACACAGCTGAAGGTAGGGCATATATGGATGCCCATATGAATGGTGAGGATGGAAATAACACAACAGAAGGTAGGGTACACATGGTTGCCCATATGAATTATCAAGTTGAAAATAACAAGTTATCTGTCGGTTCTGCTGTGAATGATAATGAAGATATTAGTGGAAGTCTCCCAGACAATACAATAACCGAAAAATCCCAGGATAAGGATTCGATACTCTTTTAATCCAAAATTTTCATAACCAAATCAATTCCCACTCTAACGCCATCTATCAAAATGATATTTCTGGTGATGAAGATGTTAGCATGTTTGGAAATAGCAGTAACTCTGCTTTTGGAACAATATCAAAAAATCAGTTTTCGCAAGAGATTAATGGATTGAAAACAAAAGCTAACTCAGAAGCCAATACTGGAAGATTTATCACATGGGATCAACTTGGAAAATCTGCTCCTCAATCTATGGTATTTGCCTTTTCAAAAATCATAAACCCTAATTTTAATTTCCTTAGTTATCTTAATTTTACTAAATTGGTCTCAATTGGAATCTACAGTAGTTGTCACAATTTTTCTACCCATCTTTTTAATTTCATCTATCATTATCTTGATCTCTTGCTCGGATTTAAAAGTGAAAGTGACCTTTTTAGTTTTCATATCTTGAAATTCACTAAATTTCTTAAATTTCCTGATTTTAGGGTGTTTTGCATGATGAAGGCCTTGGCATGGAATGTTCAAGGGTATGGGAATAAGCCTACTAGATATCACCTTAGGGAGTTAATTAGGTCAAATGACCTTGACATACAGTCTGTAGCTACGGAAAACAATTAGAACGAGTAAGAATAAAGCACAGAAAGGTATCTAGATTATTAAGATAATCATACTAATCCGTATTCTATAAAGAAATCAGATGATATATAAAAACCATTATTCTCTAAATTACAACTTCCAAGGAAAGAGGCCAAAAATGATTTAAGTGGAAATTCATGCCGGAACCCTTAAAATTAAAAGGAAGCTAAAGAGAATCCAAAGCTACCAAATTTCATTACAAGACAGATGTCCTCTCAAGACGAAGCTACCATTCATAGACACCACCAAAATTTTCCACCAAATTAAGAGAACTACATGGTTGCAATTATATAATTTCCACTAGTTGTATCTAATTCTACATGTATATATGACGTATTACTACAAATGTTCGCAATCTAAACAAAATCCATTCACTGGCTTGGTCACAGTATCCATAGCACTTGTACATCACATTGTACTTCAATATAAACCAAGGTCTAACATTTGATATTACTCACTTCCAGCTCTTCCCAAGCTCACATCACAACATTGCTGCAATATATAATATCAACTGTATAAAACATTCAAATTGCTCAACACATTCAAACATAACACAAGACTTCAACCATATATATGAAAATTCGGGAATATGTCCTCGGAACATAGTCCGCTCTCCCTATCAAAAACATGTCTTATACTTGTAGGAACATGATAAAATTTTAACCATACATTCACAACTACATCAGGGACGTGCTATAAAAATTTGAACTAAAAGTGACGGTTAGATATCAAGTAATCACGGATTCTATATGCACAGCTTAGACTGAATTCCTACCGGTTCATATGCAAAAGTCTGTTGATTGGGGTACTTCCCGAACTTTGTCTCTCTTGAAATTATTACATCATAAACTTCACTAAAATGGGTTATTCATATCCAAAATTCAGGTCATTCCAACTAGTAGATCTTCTACTTTCGTGGGTTTCTATCACTGCCCAGATATATGAATTCTGTAGCAATATCACCAGAACCTAGTTGTTTCTATTACATATCCATCTCCGATCATACTGACAATGTGGCATAGGTTTTGCTACACTGTAATGTATAACATATCTAAAAATTACTGAGATCTAACGGTTCTATTTCAAACGATGGTACAAACAGTAGTCAAGGTTTTAGGTGTCAGAAAAACCTAATTCGAAAATCAGATCAAGGATTCGTAACGTAAGAAGAAAAAGAAGGATATTTCATTGAAGCAGAAGGATAAACATCTTACTGACATTCAAATGCAAGCCAAGATTTCTCTGATTTCCAATCCAATCCAAACCAAATTCATGTAAAACTCTAACCCACTTCTCATAATTCTTCATGGATTCTAATCACTCCTTAATGTTCACCATGCATCAACGACACATCTCCTTTTGTCACATGATTTGTTGGTGATTGAAGTCAGATAGCATATGGGTTTTTGGTTCGAATTAAGCAATGAAGAATAGGGGTTCCGGCTGTGGCAGTGAAGAGTTGTGAGGAATTAGAAGATTACAGAGATTAGGTTGTTGTTGAAAACTGAACAATGGGTTAGGACATGGGTATAACAAAGAAGGATTTATGTTGGGTTAATGAGCTCGATTTGGCTAGTTGTTGAGAACAAACAGGGAGGAGACGGAGAAGATGAAAAATCTCCCCTTTTCTCTTGGTTTCTTAGTTTTTATGTTGACAAAAACGTGACACGTGGCCAGCTACATGACCAGTACTAGGGTTGTACATGGAAACCCGTCAATACCGAACCGAATTGGCCAAAACCGAACCGAACCGTTTACTAATGGAACGGTTGAAAAAAAGTATGGAAACCGGTAGTCACGGTTTCGGTTTTGGTTTAGCCAAAAACCGAACCGTTATACCATGGAAAGCCGACTATTTAAGACCCTTGATCTAGTTTTTGATAGATCTAATTTGAACCCTTCATTACCCTTGATATATAATCCCACCCTAACTTTCTAACCCTAGTTCTCTTCTAGTTATGGAAGAATTTTCTTCTAGTTATGAAAGAATCCACTTTTTTTTAAAAAAATGATTTTTTTGATTTTTTTTAAATTTTTTTTTTAAAAATGATTTTTTTGTTTTTTTTTTTTGAATTTTAGTTTTCCAAACGGTTAACCGAAACCCATTGGAAAAAACCGAAACCGAGTAAAACCGAACCGGCGGTAAGCGGAACGGTTATGGAAAAATAATTGGAAAACCGACCTTGCCGGTTTTGGTTTTGGTTTGGCACGAAACCGAACCGAAACTGGCCATGAACACCCCTAATGGCCACTATTATAGCATCTATGGGTTTTAACTAAGGCATACATTTATATATATATATGTACTAACATTTCTTATTAAGAAGTTCTAGAAGTGTCAAAAGACACTCAAGTACTAGAGCTTTAGGCATTATAAATATAAAATTTGACGAGTGGGTTTAGTTAAACCCGAGAAAAAGTACGGGTATGACAAACAGTCTTAGATAATACAATTCACCTGCATTAGGAGCAACGAAATACATTCTAACAATCGCAAAACCACGTTTTCTGATTTTCCACTTTTTTTCAGACTAAATAAAGTGTTGCGGGAACTCCTGGTACGTGGATGCTCGTGCTTTTGGATTTTCAGCATAGTATTCAAAATAAGCCATCATCGTTGACTTATAGTTCTCAGCTTTATCTGTAACACCTTCCATGGTTCCTTCTAATTCATAGATGGTTCTTTGCTTACCTGGCAAATGTATTGCCAATCTTACGACATTTGGTTCTTCTTTATGCATTGAATGACCAAATAAAGCCATGCACCTTCAGGCGGCCCAATATACCTTGCATCAATATACATTTGCATCTTATCCTTTGCTCCAACAATAACAGTTGTTTTATCATACACTTTGTAGTTGTACTTGTTTATGTACGTGATTGCTCTTACTCCGGCACATACTTCCACATTTATATGGCAATTAAAAATTCTTGATAAGTGTGGATTATAAGGTACAACGTCAATGTTTTAAGCCTTACGCCCATTACAAACGATAACTTCACAATCATCATCTCTCCGACGATATACTGGGTAGCCACCACTATCTAAACACGTAGTATCATTGTGTTTCTTAGGGCAATTTTTAAATTTTTTTCCCTTTTTCATGCAAGGAGGTTCTGGATTCCTATTACCATATGGTTCATGTACCATGCACTTTCTGACAATATCAAAAATAATCGGATCTTCTTTCTCGTCTGGAAATTCGGCTGATACATATTTATCCACCTGTTCAACAGTACGGATTATATCAGATTTCTCTAAAAATATCAATAAATACATATGTGGTAGTCCCCGTTTCTGGAATTCTATAGTGTAGACATGGCCTATAACTTTTCCAAACACATTATTCTTGGTTACCTCATCCATAAGCGCTTTTCTTTTTAGTTTAAAAACTCGAGCTACTAAATCAGGACGATCAGAAGCATGTTGGTGCTCCAGAAAGGAGTCTTGTATTTCTAGTCATTTCGGATTTGCAGTCATTGTCAGAAAAATAACAGGATGATGGTTAAAACGTGTAATTGCCATCGAATCTTAGTAAATTTCGTACATGTGCCTGGGACTTCCAATATGTGATGATGGTAAAGCGCATGGTTTACCTCCTTTGTTAGGCATTAACCCATCTTCTTTCATTTTTATTAGCGCGTAACTTTCCTTGATGAAACAGCACATAATCCAAACGATTATGTTTGGTCGAGGCCCATGCATCCACTAAGAATTCCTGAAAAAGTTTCTGATCTACACTGAAAAATTCGGTAACTAAAGAACTGCATATGAGTTACTCTTGTATATGTGTATTTTTTTCAGCGGCATCCCAGTGTGCAAGCTCAATGCTCCACCTAGCTTACCATAAGGGAATAATAAAACATAATGCAAAGGTAGGTAAGAAGGATTGCATTCATCTATTTTTTTTAAACCGTTTCCATCTTTTAGGTGCAACTAAATATCTCGAGTTATTTTTACATCTCCGGGATTTTCAGGTACGATAACAGATACTTCTTCTATTGCTGGCAAATTGTAACGTCGCTGATTTGAGTTTTTATTAAAATGAAGAAACATTGTAGCTATTTTGTCAGATGAAGCCTGCCTATCTTTCAAGATATCATGCGCCTGACGATACAAAGGAATGAATTTGTTATGTTTCAAAAGAGTTTCCTGGATTATACCTAGTATTTCTCTATCTAAACCTGAATTTTTTTTTTCACGCATGTCCAATGCATGATCTGGATCATATAGAAATAAACTGTGAGTAAATGGCATTGCCTATTTCTTTTGGCATCAGGGATCCACTGTAGTGTCGTAACTCACCATGTATTGAGAAGCATGGTGGACTACCTCCCTTTGTTGCCCTAGTGTCATATTTGCATCCAAGACTTGTAAATGCGTTAACAGCATTGTAGTTCCTGATACCTTGTCGAAACCACCTTGAACGTTTTCCATTTCCTTTTAATAACTCCAATAACTCCGGAGGAGGTTCACGGAGTGACGGTAACTGAACTTTTCCTCTGTGAAAGCATGTTCCGAATTCAGGATTTTTAAATGATGTATCAGATAATTTCTCATCAATCCAATGCAATGCACAAAAAAATGGACACGAAACATCCACTTTTCTAAGATAATTCTTCCAGCGTCATTAACAGTTGAACGTGCCTTCCTTCCAGGTTTGTGTTTCTTACCAGCGGTAGTACGTAGTTTATTCAACCGCACCGGTTCATTGTTTTTTCATCATCAAGACTGTCTTCGGAAGAATAGTAATGATCAGTGTAATTATCAGATGAGATATCTGGAACTGGAACAAGCCTTTTGAAAAATAAATAAGAAAACACATCATTAGATGAACATCCAAAAAGAATTCATATAAGATAAATATGTTATATTACATTTCATTATCATTTGTTGCGGATTGTGTACCAGTTAGCCCTGTTTGAATGTTGCTATCCAACTCAGGTGCATTTATTTGCAATAAAACAAATCTTAATAAAACAACCTTTCTATTTGAAGAAATACAAATATATACTCAGAAAGTTCTTGCCTGATCAGCATATGCGTCTTTAATGTTGCTATCCATTTCAGGTGCATGTATCTGCAATAAATCAAAGCTTAGTAAAACAACCTTTCTGTTTAAATTAATATAAATAATCAAATACAAATATATAACCAGAAAGTTCCTGATCAGCACACGCGGCTTCAATGGAAGAACTTGTTGGTTGTCCACGTACTACAGAAGTTGAGTTTTTTTTGTTTTTTTTTTTGAGAAATGACGATCTTGCGATTACAACTGATATTAATTACAAGACATCCATAAAGTTAAATCATATAACAATAAATATCATGTTGAATATATTCTTACGTGTGATGGTATTAGCGTCATTCCTTTTCTTTTTGATGATTGTTTTTGTGTTTGTATCACAATTCGTTCTGTGCCATGACCTTGTTCAGTGTCATTTGGAGTATATAGTAGATTTACTTGTTTAGAATCTACTTGAGGTTGTTTATTCTGTAATCCTTGGTTAGCTAGCAATTTTTTTTGTCTTTCTCGTTCTCGACGTGCTTGTTGTGCAGCAATAGAAACCTATTGTATAAATAACAAAAACATTACGGACAATACAGATAGTTATAAATACAATTTTTCAAAAATGTTGACAAAGTTAACTTTCCAACGAAGTCTTGGAAAAAATTAAACATCCACATATGAATTTTATTCCTTTGATGATTATAGTTTTTTAAGAACAATGGAAATTTTAATGAATTAGAACAAAGTTACCGCAGAGGCTTCTCTTTTCTTAGTTACAATTACTCTTTCATCTTCCGATATATGTTGTTGGAGCATGGTACCTGTAAATTATGAAAGTATAACAAATTGTTAAAATTAAATGGTCAAAGTTTGTGACAAATCTTCTCTTTTCTTAATTGGAACTACTCGTTCTTCTTACGCTATTTGTTGGCGTGTTTGTTGTGTCAAGCTTGCTGCTTGTAAATTAATTGTAACAATTATGTATTATTTAAATTTAAAATTAATGTATTTATTTACATAATATAAATATAATAATGGATTTGAATTTTACCATTGATGACTCCTTTTTAAGATTTTGGTCCAATTCTTTGTTGCGATGTTTACGTTGAGACAATTACTACGTACTTCTCTCCATAACAAATAGATTACTGCTTGATACTATTTGTTGAGGTTGACTATCTTGTTCAGGTCTAGATACACCTTCTGGAATATAAGAATTTGGTATTATCCCTTGAGGCTGTCTATTATGTAATCCTTGGCTAGCTAGCAACTTTTTTTTCTCTCTCTTTCTCGACGCGCTTGTCGTGCAGCAATAAAAAACCTGTTGCATAAATTAAAAAACATTACCGACAATACATATAGTTATAAATCTAATGTTCAAAGTTTTTTGACAAAGCTAACTTTTAAACAAAGTTCTCAAAAAATTTAAACAATCATTTTACATTGATAAAAAACGCACCAATTTTCAAATATACCACCAAATAATTAAAACTTGACCTTAATGAAAATATGGTTCATACCATTAGATCAGCGACGCACCACACAAGTTAGTGGTTATTCATATTCAAATTTTATCCGATGTTTTTGGGCCTTCATTTCTCCAAAAAAATGTAGTATAAAAAAGAAGAAGAAATAAACAATCCAGGAGACGACAATTGAAAATCGTAAAGAAAATAAATAGCCAAAAAGAGATAATCAGATTACAGTGTTACCTGAGTCGATAGATAAGTAATCAATTCAGAACCCTCTATGAATTCACCTAGATGAAATAACCCATTTTCTTTGCCTTCTGGATATACATATATCGCCTACGTATTATTACAGGGTTATTAACCTTTTTATAATCAAGCCTCACTCTTTGCTAAAAAATGCTGCTTGAGAAATTTTCTCACATAAGCTTAAAGTACAAACAATAATCTTCTGATTTTTCTTCATTTGGATCGAACATATCAAGAACATTTTTAACTCCCACCTTTTCCTAAAAATAGAGACCATGTATTACCACAATAATGAAACAAAATATTTCACTCCACCATAGGAATAACAGGCCTGATCTATGAGGGTAGCTAATATATCTATGTACCAGCCTACATCACATGTTCCTTAATTATGTATGTGCCAAACCCTTTTTCCTGAGTACAGTAAGCAAAAACTAATCCACGTATCTACAAATGCTTATGAGCTAATTAAGGAAAGGCAAATAAGCCATAATATCAAACTATAACAAAATGTAGTTCATTTTAAACCTTACATTTTGATCGAATATATCCCCCCAATTTATACAAAACTTGTCAATCCTTAAAGTATATGTACCACGGTAATAAAAATCTCATAAACATAAGGTAAATAAGCAATTAAGGAAAGGAAAAAAAGCCATAATATCAAACTATAGCAAAATATAATCCATTTTAAACCTTACATTATGACAGAATATATTCCCTCAATTTATACAAAACTTGTCAATCCTTAAAGTATATGTACCACGATAATAACAATATCATAAACATAAGTTAACTTCATCAATAAGGTAAGCTGAATGTTTTAATAATAAGTTGAAAACATATTACTGACCATTGTTGGTTAACATTCACTAAAACAAAATTTGCTTGTCCCACTATTCTTAATCCTTTAAGATACACCGATAGAAAAAAACTTCTTATTTCCAAGTTCCAAAAGTATCTATTATGCAAAAGTTGTTTTAAGCCTAGTTTTACTTACATATCTCAAATTACAAATATCACATATTGGTTTTTTTTTTCGCCAACACAGATAGTTATAAATTTTTAACTTTCAAAGTTTTTTATATAGCTAACTTTGTAACAAAATTCTTGAAAAATTAAACATTCACACATTGGATTTTGTTCATTTGAAAAATTAAACATTCACACAATGAACTAGAACGATACCGTAGATGCTTGTCTTTTCTTAGTAAAAATTACTCTTTCATCTTTCGCCCTTTGTTGTATGGAGCATGGTGCCTGTAAATTATGAAAGTTGAACAAATTGTTAAAATTAAACATGGTTAAAGTTTGTGACATATTAAACATTGTATAATTTTACCGGTGATCCATCCTTTATTTGTCTATCTCTTTCTCTACGTGCTCGTTGTGAATCAACAAAAGCATGTTGTATAAATTAACAAAACATAAAAAAAAAAACAATAATCAATATAACAACTATCAAAAACTATAACATAAGTTTCGAGCTTAATAATTTTTACCTGTGATGGAACCCTTTTCGAACATTTTCTTTTATCTTCCATAAGTTGTGAAGTTACATGGATCAAGATACAAAAGAATAGGTTAATCCAGAATACGAAACTATATTTGAGTAGATGTCTGTGAAACAATGGATGAATCATGAAACTATAACCATGTTAATGAAACTATATAATGTATATTTTACTTGGTAATTTGCAATGAATTAAGAAACCAATAAATGAGGAAATCGACTATAATAAACTTAGTCACGGCAGCCTAAGGTTAGCCGTGTCTAGGATCAGTGGCTATACTAGGGCTAGCTTGTCCCGTACCGTAACATAATCTCTACCGTAAAAAATAAAATAAAAACTCGGCCGTAGATATACGTAATCAACAGACAAATATAAAGAATAATTTAGATTTCCTAAGCTCTTGTTTCATAACCCATTATGAAAGAACCCATGATGATTCAGAATGGAGTATGAGACATTGTAATAAAAATATTATATTACTGCTGAAATTTAATTGTAATAAACAAAACCAACATTTAAAGAATAATTTAGAAAAAGATTACAAAATACCTTTGGATATACAATATTAGTTGTTTCAAGTTTGTCAGTATATATAATCTCCTAGCACTATTGTTATTCTATTTACTACAATGCATCTTGACAAAGCAACGTAATTGGCCATTTTTATTAATTGTCACTGCATAGGCTAGACGAACTGGAAATTGACATTTCAACCATCGCTTTGAAATATAAAATCACATAGCTTGGCTAATATTTAAGCTATACGTTATGTAATTGTAGGCAATTTAACCCACTTTTTCAAAGGTGAAAAAAGATAATGTAGTTGGTAGTAGTACAATCCTTAGATTTCCTTTACATGCAGTAATTCTATACTAACAATAGTTTAATAGTTTCTTGCTTGTAACTGTATTGGCGCTATTGCTTTTCTTTTTGATAATTGTTTCTGGATTTTAGTTGCATGTTTTTCTGTTCAATCAACTTTCTCATTCACGGAAGCATTATCTTGTGGATGTACTTGTTCAGGATCTATTTGCACACATTGTTTCATTATGGCTCCTGCCTGACATATTTTTTGTTGTTTGTTTCTTTACCTGCGTGCTTGTTCTGTCAAATATGCTGCATATAAATTTTAAACATGAAATGGCTTTATCTAAAAAGTTAATGCTTATCTAAGTAGAAAATTGGATATTCTTAAGATTTAGTATGGTGCTGTTGATTGGTTCTTTTTTGGCTTTTCCGACTTCTGCTTCAATACTCTGCTGCGACATTGGCGTTGGGTCAATTACTTCCTTTCCTGCCAATTCGATGAAGTGAGTTACCAAACATCTAAAAGTAAACGTTTGATAAAATTTTCGAAATACAATTAGTGAAATAATACTTTAGTTCTCTGTATGACGAAATCATAATTCATGCCTGATACTATTTGTTGAATATGTCTATCCTATATTTTTTTTAAGTGTTTTCCGACGACCGTTATTTTTTTTATCTCTTTCTCAACATGCCTATTTTTCCAAGGATACTGCCTATTCAAACAATTACCACACCAAACTTTATTTAATGGTTCTTTGGATATTATGTAAACTGTAAAAATACAAATTCATTCTTAATTACTTATAAGCGTTTTACCTGTGATGTTTCCTTTTTTGGTCGTTCTCTTTGTTGTCGTGGAAGTTTTGACGTTGTAAGTTGAAACTCCGATGATGATAACTTGAAGGTGATCTAAAATATATGAGATGACACTACATGGTAATTGAAGGAGCATAATCAATTTTTAAAAAACAAAGTTAATTACAATAATTCAAAAGACACAATTCAATGCTTACCTCACATTGAGAACTCAATAAAGTAGACAATCCACGACAATCCAGTCTTTCTTCCCTGCGTAAAATATATGATGAGTGCAAGGTTGTATTTGGTGCAAAATCTTTAGTAGGTGTTCTTAGTGTTAGCATTAGGAAACCCAATATTAACGAAAAGGTAGTTATATCAGGAAAGATTTGGGTAACCGTGGGTAATCGAGGCTAACCCTGCTCACGAAACTTAAACATTAGTTATGTTAAGGTTTGGCTAACTTTGTCCCGGACCGGGGCATAATCTCTACTGTCCAAAAAATAATAAAATCTCGGCCGTAGATATAAGGATTCCATGGACAAATATATACTTTGATTTTATATCTTTGATCCGACGGGCGACTATATATCTCATGAACTATCGATCATGGCCGTAGGATGACCAAAATCAAGGGCCAAAAATATCCCAAGACAAAGGTCATGTTCCCTTATATATAGATTTTCTGGTTTCATTTTTATATATGGTACTAGTGCATGTTGCAAGGATCTGTTTTCTTGGGATGTATAAGTTTTATAAGGTATAAATTTTTTTTTAATTATAAAATAAATCCATTGGATCATCCGCATTCAATCCGTCCATCTATGCATCCATTAGATGCAAATTCGTTGGATGCTGGATTGGATGCGAATGCCAAATTTGAAATCCGTAATGAATTGGATTGGATGCGAATGAGGCGAAAACCGGTCCATACCGGCCCATGCTCACCCCCACTTTCATCCTTTGATACAAGTAGCGCTGCACAACGGGCGGGCGGGTCGGTTTTGGGGAAAAAGCAACTACCAACCCGTTTATAGGTGGGTTTTGAAAATAAAAACCAACTACCAGCCCATCCATAGGCGGGTCGGTTCAAACCGACCCGAGTCGAGTCAGGCGAGTTCGTTTTTTTTGCGGTTTAACCCGCATAGCAAAAACATACAGACAAAAAAACTTCAAACAGACAGAAAACAACAATATGCCTGATACTTAACATATCATATCCTTCCCTAGATAGTGATTTGCACAAGCCACGCTGAACAAACATGATCATGCATAGAATCCACAATTTAAAACATCATTGTAACATATATCTATGGTATAACAAAGAATAAAACGGAATGCCAGCAAACATGCATAGAATCCACAACTACAAGCTGCACTCCTGGATACTATCTTCTTGAGTCACCTAAAGCCCCCTTTATCAATCATCTTCAAGGATCAAAGATCTCTGTCATGGGACCCAATTACTCTGCAAGAACCTGAAGTAAAAGGTATGTCAACAAATATGCAAACGATTGAAGAGCAAAAAAGCAGATTTTCTTTTTACATACCTTCCTCATTGCTGAAGCTATCATCCGGTACATAATCACATAGAAAATCAAGAGCACTGGGCTTTTCTAACCAGCTTTGCGTACAGAGCAATGCCTCAACTGTCCTAGGAGATAAATAGCTTCTCCATGTACTAAGCTCCCATCATCATGGTCAACTAACTAATTGAAAAAAGACAAAGTTGTAAGGCAACTTGGGCGTGTAAAAAGATTAAAACAGATAAAATGCTTAACAAAAAAGATTTCCCAAAATGCATATGATGCAGTCATGCAGACAATATTCAAGTTTACACTTGACAAACAATTCAAACCTTTAAAAACAAATCTTAGACAAAATGAAACAAGATACATCATGGAAATCCTATCAGGCATCTACCTACTATAGTCATGGCCAGTAGATTCATATTTTTTTGGCTTATACTCTTTTCATGGGTTAGGCTGTTACTAAGTGGAACATCCACTACATGTAGTATTAGTATTAGTACTATTCTCAAAAGACTGTGACCTACTGACATGATTTCCAATAGCTAGTTAAACTTAACATCTAGGTGGACCAACAATCCAATAACACATATTATGCAGGCAAAACAAACAAATAAGCAAACCAAGCAGTTGTCTGTAACTCTAGACAAAAGTGTTCATAAACCCCCAATTTCTGATGAACCCTAATTTTCCCAAAAAAAAAGATAAAACAAACAAATTCTGATGAAATCAGATGAACCCCCTCCTTGTTTATCTGTCGTAAGCTTTAACTTGTATGTTGAACTTGATTGTCAATGAAATCAGATGAACCCCCAATTTCAAAATATAACCAGATGAACAACAGATGAAGTGAAGAGAACATAATAGAACAACAGATGATGTTCTTAGTTAGAACAAAACCGAACAGAACAGCGATGGTAATGCTGACGGAGAGGCAGCAGCGGCGCGTCAAGATGAACAAGAGAACAAGATGAAGACTTGAAGTGAAGAAGAAGAACAGAACAACTGATGTCTGTTGAAGCCTGAACAGGAGAACGAGATGAAGATTAGGTTTTTTTAGTTAAGTTTCTCTTTAACTGGATGGCTAGGATGAAAAATAGTAATCTCAATCAATGGATAAAAATAATCGGTTTAAACGGGCGGGTTCGGGGGGTTCCTGTACTAAACCCGTAAACCGAACCGTGATGACCGGGTTTTTGATTTTCAAAAAACCGTATACCAACCCGTGGCGGGCGGGTTCGGTTTAAAAAGCCACGGTTTTGTCAGGTTCGGGCGGGTACGGTTTTCCGGGGCGGTTCCTGTGCAACCCTAGATACAAGGGTGGGACTTGGTCGGGTTAGTCGGCTTAAAAGGCTTGGCCGAGGCAAGCCCGAGCGAGAAATATCTTGGCCGGGTTTCCCATTGAACCGGTGGAACCCATGGAACTCTTGTCCATGGACGAACCACGATGTATATCGATATACAAGGGTTCCTCGGGTTGGCCGATGAAGCAACAATTAAGCATCAATATAAAGAAAAAGAATAGCCGATAATCAACAATTAATCACATTTCACATAACAAAGGAATTTAAGAATCAACAATTAATCATAATCATATTTTACAAAGACAGTTTAAACTCGAACTTCAAGAATTTGGAATAAAAAAGTAACTTCATGATTCATGCTAGCTAATTGCACCATAAAAAAGATAGAACCCAGTGAAAATCTCAGAGCTTTTCTATGTTATATAACAACCTTTCATGTTTATAACTTAATGCTCTTATTATTGAAATAAATACAATATAGTCTTTTTTATTAATAAATAATCACAATTAAAATTACTCTAAATAAATAATAATACCCTTCATAAAATAAATATTTTATAGTTCTTTAGGTTGGACGGATTGTTCGGGTTAATTTTGTGCCCATATCCGCCCAAATTAGTTCGGACTGGTAAAATTTGTACCCATAACCGTTAAACATTTGGAATTATATTGTCCATACCCGCCCAATGTTCGGGTTGGACCGGTTGATTCAACCCAAATCCCACCCCTGTTTGATACGAAGCATTAATTCCCCTTGTCCAAAAAGGCCAAAAGGTTATCGAGGGTTAGTTATTATGGTACCAGGCTTATTTTATGTTAAAGTAGGAAATACACTTATGGATAGATCTAACGGTTCAAAACATGACCCGCATAACAACTAATAGTTAAGTTTAGTACGGTCGAACTCGGCATGAATCTTTACATTTTTCTATTTAAATATAACATGAAAAAATAGGGTGAAGAACCATAACACAACGAGAAGCCCAAAGCCTCACCCCCCACCATTTACAAAGAAAATTTTAAGTCTGAAAACAAAAAACAAAAAACGTTTATCTTCTTATTTATCTCTCAGCATCATCATCATGTTCAGATCTCTCGTAACTGTTATTCCCGGTAATTAAGAAACAAAGGTACAGATCTTCTTCATTCTGTTTTTTTTTTTTAATTTTTACATTTTCTAAACCCTAGTTACATACATTCAAAGAAATTGCACGTTATCCATCGAAACCCTAGAATCATTATTTATTTTCTGTCTAATTTATTTTCTTTCTCATTGTGTTATTTCCATCTTATTACAATTCTCCTGAGTGCATATTTTATGGTATCGAGATTGTAAGGTAAATGAGTAATTTTGTTTAGATATATGCATTATGTCACGGTATAATGTGTTTGCAAAGTTTTTTTTTTGTTTTCTGTTTGATTTTTGTTGACATGCAGTTGAGTTATTTGTTTTGATAGTAGTAATTGTTTGTTTATTAGTGTTACCTAACCGTAAATCCACGACTGAGAAAACTGATATCTATAGACAGGCAGGACTTGTTTTCCAATTCTATGTCCTTGTTGTTATAATGGGAACAGCTGCAGTAAAGGCATATTATATGTAACATTACTACTTCCAGGTGGACAATTGGACTGAGGATTGATAATTCTAATTAGTAAAGTAACGTACTTGATCACGTCTTTGAGTTACATTGCATGTAAGGCTTGTTTAGATAACATGCTTGTTCTCCTCTTTGAGTTACATCGCGTCTAACGCTTGCTTAGAATTTAGTTTTATTTTTGCATAGGCTCACGAGTATCACCGAGAAGCTTGCAAAGATTTAGAGAACAAGTTCATACTTCGTGTTATGTCGAGGTTCTTGAGGAGGATGGTAAAGAGTTGGCAACACATCGTAGATGCTTTACTATGCTTAGAGTTCTAATTTATTTTTATTGGTTTTGATTAGGACCTCTAGTCATTTTTTTTAATTAATAACTAGGATAATTTAAAGCTAAACCAGTGTACAAGTTTATATTACAACCCTTAACAAGATCCTCAATATTATCATACTTCACCTTAACAGAATGAGGGAAAATACTCCCTAAATTTAACCTTTTTTTCCCTCCCCTGTTGAACAAACTTAGCAGCTAATATAGTAAACTGCCTAGGACCAAATTCAATCTGTGCAACACCTTCGTTAACGCAGCCCTGACTCTCCAGAAGCAGGAGGAAATAGGACCGTTCAAACTCTGTGTAATACCTTTGTTATCACTGATAATCAGAATTTCTTTAACACTTTCTCATCGGCCATCTGATGTATTGTTTTCCAATTATCAGTTCGAACTAAATATTTGAAAAGTACATGAGAAGTGATGCTTCTTTGGATGATGTCTTCTATGTAATGTAATGTTAACCTGCTTGGAAGTTGGAAACTAGTATATCCTTGACCTGATGGGAAAAATAACATTTTTTTTTCTTTCAGGATACATTATATTGAAATGCATACGCGAGTCTTCTGGTTTTGTTTCAGCAATAGCCCTAGTAAGAACAAACAGTATATGCTATTAAACAATCTTAAAGACTGCGTTGTGCGTTAGGGAATGAGAGAGGGTGCACTTTCAATTAAATTATGGCTCAACAGTCGTCTCGTCTTCATCGCCTACTTACTCTGTTGGACAGTATCCTTTTTCTGTTCTTTTTGTTTCGTATATTATTGTTTCAGTTTCCATTAGCGTCACTTGTTTCTAAGATTTGACTTTCGTTACATGTCAAAACCACGAACGAGTGCAGGTTAAGCATTTCCGTGTTTATTTATTTATATTTGTTGCTTCTTGACCTAAGCATAGCTGGTTCAACTCAAGCTACAAGATTTGCAGCTGCTCGTCAAATTGGGGATGTTGCAAAATCACATCCCCAAGATTTGATCTCTCTCTTAAGAAAGGTTTGCTCCAATACATTTCAACTATATGTTCTCTTTTGTTTTGCTTTTACTTGGTCCAAGTATTCTTTGTTGGTTCTGAGCTGTATACTGCCTTGTGAGTCCATAGGTTTCTCAATATCTTCGTAGTAAGAATTGGGATACGAGGGTGGCTGCTGCTCATGCTATTGGGGCAATTGCTGAAAATGTTAAGCACACATCTCTTACAGAGCTGTTCGGATCTGTCGAAGCTGAGATGTCAGTGGCTGGAATTTCTGGTATCGTTGAAGATGTGGTGAAGGCGTGGCCAGATGTGCATCCTAAAGTTGTAGCAGGTCTATCTTTCAGAAGGTAATCAAAAACACTGTCTTTGGTGAACAGTTCCTATGCGTGTTTATCTGTATACATCATCAGTTATTTATCAACTCTGGTGCCAACTCACTTTTGTCTTTTTAGTCCTTACGTTAATTGAATTTTATGCTTTTGTTTGCTTTAGGTTCTAATCAACTATTTTATGCTTACAGCTTTGACCTTAACAAGGTGTTGGGGTTTGGTGCTTTATTGGCTTCTGGGGGTCAGGTAAAGTTTGATTTATTGGAATCTTGTATGGCATTCCCTTGATAAAATAACTTGGTGATCATATTGGGTAGTATTAACTCCTACAACTTTTGAAGTGTATATAAATGTAGTTATGTGCTTGGCATATTTTATGCATGTCGACTGTGCAGTGTCCTTTACGAGTTATATCAGTGAAAAAAAGAAGACCCTTTCGCAGCCCTTAGATATAGTAAAGACACATGCCAGATTGAAACTTGATTTGGCTACCACTTGAATCATGTCCTGTCATTTTCTGTTTTCACCCGTGCACAGAGAAGATGGCGTAGTTGTAACACGCCTCTCTCCTTTCTACCTACTTATCAACCGTTCAATATGTTCTCACATGGAAATTGAGGAAAATCCAAAATCATCGTCACTAGTGAGAACACTCTGCCTAATCTTTATAAATCCGTTAATCCAAATCTCCTATGAATGGGTGATATTTGTTTTCATTGGTCGACTAGACCATTTGGGTATCACAAATTTTTGGATTTAGCTCAATACTCATCGGTCAGTTCTAGCATGCTTATGCGTTTACGTAAAAGTTTCTTGTTTAACTAACTTATTCTCATGTATTGTCTATGTTGCTGTACCTTTCAGTTCTTTTATATCCGCATATACTAAAATGCAGGTGGCATTGGTTTATTCTGTCTAATCACGCTCTGATTGCTCTCTTGTGGTTTAGGAATATGACATTGCAAGTGACAATAACAAGAATCCTTTGGAACGGTTAGCTCGTCAGAAACAGAATCTTCGTCGTCGCCTGGGTTAGCTCTGCACTAACTGTTTTTTCCTCATAAATCTTACATGATTTTCCCTAGCGATAATTGGCTTGCTTGCTTTGGCACTAGGCATTTTTTTTTATCTGCTACTCAGAATTGGAGCACTATCAATTAGTGTGTTTCAACTTCTTTTCATCCTTTTTGTAAACAATGTAGGCTGGTAACAAATTATATGAAATGAATTTGTAGCGTTGAACCTGGAAATTGCACTGTTTGGATATAAACTGCTACTCGTGAGACCTACTAGTACTGCATTAGGTTATTCAACAAAAGAGTGATCATTTAACCGTGTAGTATATGTGAATTCCATAAACGGAGGTATCTGTTTCCTGTTATCTTTGCAAGAGTATTCACTTTCATCAACCTGTATGACGAGCTTCAATTGTAGTGTTGCTGTGAATGAATCCCTCTTAATTTCCATGTGTAGAACTGGTACAACTGTTGCGATGAATACCTAATATACGCTAATCCCGATGGAAACTAACTTCCAGCATAGGGGCTACAATTCTTCTCCCTGGTTTAGTAGTTGAAGTTTCCCAGTGACTCACATATCTTGTGTATACTCCAAAGTCCTGTTGGAATAGAACCTGTTGTTGTAGTTTAATTCAAGTGAAGATAACTGGTGTAACATGAATTGTTTTGTCCTATCGTCTACATGATTGCGGGGAACTTATTTACAATATGCATTCCTGTCTCTTGTTTTTGGAGTTCTTTTCATGTTGCATTGTTTAGCTTAAAGGTCAGTAGCATATGCATAAATTCCCGGTGTATTTTGATGGTTTTTTAGATTCTCCAATACTCAAGGTATAATAGTTCTTGTGAACAGGGTTGGATGTTTGTGAGCAGTTTATGGATGTGAACGATATGTTCAGAGATGAGGATCTCCTTGTGCAGAACTACGATTCCCACGAGAATGGGATGGGCCATAGATTTTATTATACTTCCCAATCTGGAAATCGGGTTCAGCAACTAGTTTCAAATATGGCCCCCAGTTTCTCTAAAAGGCCAAGTGCAAGGGAAAGGAATTTATTAAAACGGAAAGCAAAGATAAATGCGAAAGACCAAGCAAAAGGCTGGTCTGAGGATGGGGATTCTGAGGTAGCTCATTCTCAAAATCCAGTGACACCAAATATTACAATTACGGATCGATCAAGTTCTAATAAGGTAATTTGTCAGAGGACAATCTCCATGCTTTCCCAAATTTACTTGAATACATTATGCATCTTGTTTGCTTCTTCTTCTCTGTTTTTTTCTTTAGCAATCGAGTCCCCGTTCTTCCTTTAGGACCAGTTGGTTCAACTAATAGAACGTTTCAATGTGTTTCACTCTTAATCCTTACAAAAATGTAAGCTTGATTCAATACCATTTTTTATGAAAGCTAGAGTCCGAGTTATGTAGGGCACCATTATGTTGAATGTGAGTGATCAATAAAATGCAGAAAATTTATTTGTGTACATGGTGTCATTCATATTCTGGTTTTGATATACCTTCGGAAATCTTGCATAATTGCTGGTTGCAACATCCATGGTGACTGGTGAGTTTGTATTTTGAAATATAATATAACATCCCTGGGATTGCTAAAACACAGCATATCATTTGTTATTTTAGGATTGTTTACAGTATTCTAGGGGGTTCAAGAATGCATGTGGAACGACACCTGTATTTTGATTATTAGTATACACAACATTGTTGTAGTCGTGATTCACGAATCACGGACAATGTTGTGTATCACTGTTACTGCAAGTTTTTATTCTCTTAGCATCACAATTTTTTTCCCGTTCCTACTTACAACATTTAAAGACCTATTGGCATAAGCCGGACAACATTATAAAAGATTTTTCTTCATAGGTACCTATAGAAGATGTATTAGATGATGATAACGTTGAGTGTGATGGAGATGGGAGGTGGCCATTCCAGAACTTTATGGAGCAACTCATCCTTGATTTGTTCGATCCCAGTAAGCATCTTGTATGTTTTACCTTGAGCAACCTTTCATTAGCTTACTTAAAACGGAAGTTCCTCTGACATCTTTCTGTTGTTGCTAATCTCAGATTGGGAGATAAGACACGGAAGTATGATGGCTCTCAGAGAAATTTTGACTCAGCAAGGTGGTTCTGCTGGAGTTTTTATGCCAGACCCTACCTTGGAAAATTTTGATATAAAAGAAATTGAAGATACCGGTAGTGCGAAGATGTTGAAGAGAGAGAGGGAAATTGATATGAATGTAGAAGTTGCAGCTGAACCTGAGCCTGACATGAAAAGACACAAGTCTGAAGGTGTGTTGTGTCAGTCAATATGTGCATCAGTTTCCACAGGCATGGAGGGTAGCGTTGGTGGTCGTATAAAGACTGAAAGTGATGGATGGAGTTCAGAGCATGCAACCTTCAATGGAGGAATTAGCACTGAAACTGTTAAAGTAGAGTATGTGGACTCCCACTTCCAATGTATGGAAGCCAGCCCTATGGTAGAACAGAGTAGTCATGATGATAAGAGCTTGGTACCGGATGTGGGCATATTAAGTAACCTGTCTGAGAAATGCAAATTGGTGAAATTGGTGAAACTGACTAGGCATTCATGGATTAAGAATTGGGAGGTTCTTCAAGATTGTGCCATACGTTTCCTGTGTGTGTTATCGTTGGATAGGTATGTTTATCGGCTTCTAGTTAGAACTTTACTAGAATTATGTCATTTTCTCAGATCTTTTGGGGTTTACATCAGCTTAGCTGTTTTTTTGCATGCAGCTCTATGCATAAGTATATGCTTTAGATCATATCTTCTGATGTTTTTGCGATAAAACTTATTTCTTTTGCCATTGTGCAGGTTTGGAGATTATGTTTCAGACCAGGTTGTTGCACCTGTGCGGGAAACCTGTGCACAAGCACTTGGGGCTGTGCTCAAGTACATGCATCCTTCACTAGTTCATGAAACACTAAATATTTTGCTCCAAATGCAGGTAACTGTTACACATTGGACATTTTTTGATGTTCTTCTTTGGTAGACTGGATTTGGAGATTTAGAGCAACACTTTTTCTTCTTCTTATTATTCCACTCTGAAATCAGTTCTCTCCCCTATTATTTCAGCGCAGGCCAGAATGGGAAATTCGCCATGGGAGCCTCCTAGGTATCAAGTATTTGGTTGCTGTTCGTCGGGTAAGCTTCTCTACTTTATCTACGTAACAAGAGAGTTGAGAGGGTATATCCATGTGTTTTTGCAATTTTGCATGCCTCATACATGAAGTTCAAACAGGGAATTTTCTGAGATTGTTTTACATGTTTCACCTGATGTGCTGCCTTTCTAATTGAATTGCCTATTCTCTTCGATTCTGTCCAATGAAGGTCAGATTTTTCAATGCGGTCACTGTTATGATAAAGATCGTAGATGATTAGTACATTAGTTTAAGTAAATGATCTTTGTTAGACTAGTGCCCATTTTCTTGTGGTAGGTTGAGAGCATTAGGCATAGTTTTGATGTGAAGGTCCAGAGAATGTTGTCACCTTGTAGTCCGCAGGAATGTGTTAAAGATGTCTCAACTTACCCAAATTCGTGAGTCTGTTGGAATGATACTTTCATTCAGTTGGTAGTTACGGAAGTTACCTTGCAATTTGGATTTTTCTGCTGCTAAGCAAATAGTTAGGCATATAGTCATTGGTTCATGGGATTATGTATTGTCAACTTTTATACATTTCAGTTACCACTAGTATATCCAGGCACTAGTTTTGTTTGCATTAAGTGGTACTCTTACTATAGAGACGCATTCCTATTGTATTTAACTAAATCACATTTTAAGTGTCCAGCATTATCGGCTCCCTTTTCTCTAACTTTGCACATCTTTTGAACCTTCTTATTCTGCCAGGAAATGCTTCAAGATTTACTTGGCTATATCCTGCCTGCATGTAGAGCTGGTCTCGAAGATCCAGATGATGATGTTAGAGCAGTTGCAGCCGAGGCTTTGATACCAACTGCCGCTTCTATTGTTAGTCAGAATGGTGAAACACTGCATTCTATTGTTATGCTACTGTGGGATATTTTGCTTGATCTGGATGACCTAAGCCCATCAACTAGCAGGTGGCTTTTCATTTTGTTATTAGCTGTTCTTCTTTTATCTCCAATTTTTTTTTTTCCTCTTTCTTTCTTAAAGTTCAGTTTTCATTAAAGATCAAGCAGTTCCAGTACTCTGGTTTATCAGCCATTACAACATCAAAGAAGCAAGATTTTATCAATGGTTAAGACAACCTATTTTGCGAATATCCTGCTTAAGAAAGAATATGCATTGTAGTTTAGTACATTATGGACAAGTTGTATCCTTTCTCTTACTTTTTAGAGGAGCCTAAGTTTGATACAAAAACCCTTCAAAACTGGCTTTATGCAGTGTCATGAATCTGCTGGCAGAAATCTATTCACAAGAAGAAATGATTCCACAGATGAAAGAGAATCAGGCATTTGATCTCAATGAGGTAGTTCAGGTTGATGATCAGGGAGAAGGAAGTAAGTTTGAGGAGAACCCGTATATGTTGTCAACTTTGGCACCTCGATTATGGCCTTTTATGAGGCATAATATCACTTCAGTCCGTTATTCAGCTATACGCACTTTGGTAATTAAGTCCAACATTCTTTTTCGCCCTTATATTTGTTTTACTCAGGCTTGTGTATCTGTTCCTCTTTTTCTTATTATATATATATATACACATATCTAATTATCATCTGTATATATCTTTTAAGTTTTAAAGTATTTTGTTAACACAAACCACCATAAGTCCAGGGTAATCTAATTAAATAGGTAAAGAGTTGTCTTTCAGGAGCGACTGCTGGAGGCTGGATGTAGGCGAAACTCATCTGAGGCCGTAGATCATTCTTCCTGGCCTTCATTTATATTAGGTGATACCCTCAGGATCGTGTTTCAGAACCTGCTTTTGGAATCAAACGAGGATATTCTAAAATGTTCTGAGAGAGTCTGGAGGCTCCTGCTTCAGGTTTTGTTTCATACCTGTGTGTACTTCTAACAAGCATTATTGTTTCAAATCTCACATTCTCGGTTCATTTCAGTGTCCAGAAGAGGATTTGGAAACATCTGCAAGGTCATACTTTTCCTTTTGGATCGAGCTTGCAACAACTTCATATGGATTTCCTCTGGATGCTACAAAAATGTTTATGCCAGTAGCCCTTCCTCGGAAAAGTCATTTTAGAGCTGCTGCCAAAATGAGAGCTGTAAAGCTAGAAAACGAATGCAGCACAAACTTTGGATCTGAATCCTCACAGGGAACTACTTCATTTGAGAGAAATGGAGTGGTTTCTACCACTTTGCCTAGGATAATTGTTGGTGCAGATGGCGAGAAGTCAGTCACTCGTACACGTGTAGTTACTGCAACAGGGCTGGGGGTTTTAGCATCGAAGTTGTGTGAGTCGTCTTGGCAGTTTGTGGTTGATGCTCTATGGAAGGACCTGACATCTTTATCAGGGGTCCGGAGACAGGTAGCTACTTACGTATAGCCCGGGCTTTGACCCTATCATTGTTCTTGGCATATTGGCATACTAACACTAACACTCACATGTCTAGGTGGCTTCCATGATTCTTGTATCTTGGTTTAAAGAGTTCCAAAGTAAGGACCTCACGAGAAAGCCTGGAACTATGCCAAGCTCTGTAGATCAAATTAGGAAATGGCTATTGGATTTGTTATCGTGCTCTGAACCCGCTTTGCCAACCAAAGATTCTCTTCTTCCTTATGCCGAGCTTTCTAGAACTTATTTGAAGATGCGTAATGAGGCCAGCTTGTTGTTACGTGCAGTTGAGGTGTCTGGGATGTTAGAGAGTGTAATACCAGTCACTACTAAATTAGACCTGGATACCCTAAGTATAGATGATGCAATTAATCTGGCATCTAGAGTGATACCTCCTGGTACCGTGCCATCTGGGGAAGCAACTACTGAGAGAAACATTCTCAATGATTTAGAGTCAACGAAGCAGCGGTTATTGACAACTTCAAGCTATTTAACTTGTGTTCAGGTCTGCTCTTTATCCTCAAATTTGATTTGTGCTTCGGACCGTCAGTTTGTTCCTTGCTGAAATGCTATTATGATTCATTTGATAGGAAGTACACAGTTTTATCTTCACTCTTCTTTGTAATTTTCCTGCAGAACAATTTGCATGTTACTGTGCTAAGCCTAGTTGCAGCGGCTGCTGTTTGGATTTCTGACCTGCCTGACAAACTTACACCCATTATTTTGCCCCTTATGGCTTCTATAAGAAAAGAGCAGGTACAGTTTAGAGAGAATTTATATTAAAGCTAAGTTTATATATCTTGCATGAGTAGATATTAGACCATTGCACTACTATTATTTTTTGGAGAATACTATATTTTTTCTGACTTCATCCGTGAAATTGATTTTTTAAGGAGGAAATACTGCAACAGAAGGCTGCTGAAGCTTTAGCTGAGCTGATTTCTTGCTGTTTAACAAGAAAGGTGAAAGCAAATGATAAGTTAATTAAGAACCTTTGTAGCATGACATGCACGGATCCTTGTGAAACTCCTCAAGCTGCAACCATAAAATCCATGGAGATCATTGAGGATCAAGACTTATTAGTTTTTGGAAAGAGTGGAGCTAATCAAAAGTCAAAGGTTCATTTGTTAGCTGGTACCGAGGACCGGTCGAGGCTCGAGGGCTTCATAAGCAGACGTGGGTCAGAGCTTGCGTTAAAGCATTTGTGTGAGAAGTTTGGGGCAGCTTTATTCAATAAACTTCCTAAGTTATGGGATTGCTTAACTGAGGTTCTCAAGCCTGAGATCACCGAAGGGCCAATGCTTGGAGATGATCAGCTCGTGACTCCGACAAAAGATGAAACCCTGCAGCTCTTGATAAATAACATTCAGGTTGGTTGTTTCCTCAATCTCTTTATGTTCTTTTCTTTCTTCGTGGAATGTTGTCCCATAAGTAGTTTCTTATGATTGACTCGGGCGGTTTTGACATTTTTGTAACCTCAATTTTTTCTAATATTTCAACGACATCTTTCTTTAATTTATACAAGTATTAGATGCCAAGTCTTCATCTGCAAATTGATGATAGATATAGACTGTCTACTACGAATGTCAAATGCATAATGGGAGTGCCATTTCATAGAAGAGTTTGTTAAATGTTTTTAGCAGAAATAAGCTGCTTCATCGGTAGTTGAGTACGTAATTCACGGTATAAGAGGCTTCATATGTGCAATAATACTTGTAAACCGACTAATCTTATAGAGAAGTTTCTTGTCAACTCCGAAAGATACCTTAGTGTAAGACATTCATACAGCGGGTTGCATATCTGAGAAATCTTTATATATGAGCGATTCCATGACTACATCCCTTAACATCATTTATCAGGAAGTCCTTGTCTGTAGTTTTCCGAGGTCTCATGTTCAAGGGTTTCTTCTCTTTACAGGTGGTTCGTTCCATTTCCCCTTTGGTGGATGAGGCATTAAAGCCTGAGTTGCTTAGACTTCTTCCATGCCTTCTTCTGTGTGTTTGCCATTCCAATGTTGCAGTCAGATTAGCTGCGTCTAGGTGTATAACGTCAATGGCTAAGTGCATGACAGGAAATGTCATGGTAGCTGTCATTGAGAAAGCTATACCGATGTTGGGGAATGTATCATCCGTCAATGCTAGAAGGGGTGCTGCAATGCTTCTACGTTTGCTTGTTAATGGATTGGGAGCGGAGCTGGTTCCCTATTCTCCTTTACTTGTAGTTCCTCTTCTGCGTTGTATGGGTGACTGTGATGATGCTGTAAGACAAAGTGTCACACGTAGTTTTGCTGCTCTTGTACCTCTTCTTCCATTAGCTAGGGGTTTCCCTCCACCTAGTGGACTGAGCGAAGGTGTGTCTGGAAATACAGAAGATGCCATGTTTCTAGAACAATTACTTGACAACTCCCACATTGATGATTACAAGCTCTCTACTGAACTAAAAGTCACATTAAGGAGGTAACTCTGCTGCTATGTTTCTAGTGCGCCCTAACTGATATATATGCCTTTGCTGTGCCTTGGCATTTTTATTTTTTTTTTGGTTATCAGTCAATCTGTAATTGCAGTGTTATTTCGTGTACAATGTACGAGCTAGGGTTGTTTGGTAGCTCACTTGGGTTTTGTTCTTTAAGCATGTACTTAGCTCTATTGATCTGGGTGAACTGGGATTGCAAGTAGTTGGCATATGACTGATAATCTCTGCAATGAGTCCAATATAATTTTGTCATGGATTATTGTATTAAACTGTATAAGATATAGGATACATGTCATCTGTCTTTTTGGTTATAGTAAACTCTGCTTATGGCTTTAATGCTGAATCATTTTTCATCATTTCTTATGAAAAGTAACTCTTTATTTCTTCTTCTAGGTATCAGCAAGAGGGCATAAACTGGTTAGCTTTTTTAAGACGCTTTAAGCTTCACGGAATCTTATGTGATGATATGGGATTGGGTAAAACACTCCAGGCTTCAGCAATTGTCGCATCTGACATCGCTGAGCGTCGTGCTTCCTGTAGTGTCCAGGACCCTCTATCTTTAATTATCTGTCCATCTACGTTGGTTGGACATTGGGCGTATGAAATAGAGAAATTCATTGACCCTACCGTTATAAAAACTCTTCAATATGCTGGATCTATTCAGGAGCGCTGTTCTCTTCGAAGTCATTTTGAAAAGCATAATGTCATAATAACATCATATGATGTGGTCCGCAAGGATATTGAACATCTTGAACAAGTTCTTTGGAATTACTGTATCTTAGATGAAGGACATATCATCAAGAACTCGAAGTCAAAAATTACTGGAGCAGTAAAACAATTGAAAGCTGAGCACCGTCTTATTCTGAGCGGAACACCTATACAGGTCTGTTTATTAGCTACAAGTTACCTATGAAGTTTAGTGTAGCAAACTAAGTTTGTAATGCTTTCTTCTTGCTATAATGACTCCTTGTTATACTTTTATATGTTGCAGAACAACGTCTTGGAGCTGTGGTCGCTTTTTGATTTTCTTATGCCGGGATTTCTTGGAACAGAGCGACAAGTGCGTTTCAGTTTTTAGTATAGCATAATTTTCTTTCTCTATCATGTGTGGTGGATGCTCATGTCCTTGTTTACACAGTTTGCCAGGCTGAAAACTGAGCATAGGGATAGAAGAGCTAGATGAAAAAAGTGTTCATATTGTATCATGCACCTTGAACATACTCTAAATAAAGTACACATTCTTTTAACTGTAAATTAGTCGTAGGGCAATGCACATTAGCGTGTAGGTAACTTTCATATGGTATGGGTCTCGTGGAAGTATGGACAAAATGTGGTCTTTCTTGCAATTTTATATTTGTATAGAAATTTTAAATGGACTCTGTTAATGCGATACTAGTTAGTTGAAGATAACATCCATTACTGGAATGTTTTATGTGATTTCATAGCGGTTCTGGATGATGTTATACATCGTCTGAGTTTAATCTGTATTAGAATCTAAGTTTTATATATGATGCATCTGGCTTGGACTTGCTTGTATTTGATTTTGCAAATAGATGGTGTAGCTTTGTATTTTCTCCCTTTTGTCATTTTCTGTTACAACAACTGAACTTGGTACATCTCTGCAGTTCCAAGCCTCCTACGGCAAGCCTCTGATTGCTGCTAAGGATGCCAAATGTTCTGCCAAGGATGCAGAAGCAGGGGTACTTGCAATGGAAGCACTGCACAAGCAGGTGTATTTTTTCTCTTAAGTATTTTAGAACTCCTTGTGAAGAATTTAACATATTCATATATTATACTAAAGAAGTTATTTTTTAACCCTTTAGGTGATGCCCTTCCTTCTCCGTCGAACAAAGGATCAGGTTTTGTCTGATTTACCAGCAAAGATTATTCAGGATAGATATTGTGATTTGAGCCCTGTTCAGTTAAAACTTTACGAGCAGTTCTCTGGCTCAGATGTGAGAAAAAACATCTCAAGTTTAGTAAAAGTAAACGGGTCAACTGAAGTTGCAGAGGAACATAGTCCTTCACCAAAAGCGTCTTCACATGTATTCCAGGTACTGTTCCAAGTCACTCTCTGCTGTTCCATTCTTCCTGAGTATCTATTATCATATTGAAGTGCATCTTTTCCCCTTCTATGATAGGCACTTCAATACCTTCTAAAGCTCTGTAGTCATCCATTGCTCGTGCTTGGTGAAAGGCTACCGGAATCCGTCTTGAGCCTTCTGTCGAAACTTATTCCTGGCAGTAGTGACATTATTTCGGATCTTCATGAGTTACACCACTCTCCCAAATTAGTTGCCCTCAAGGAAATACTTGAAGAGTGTGGTGTAGGGGTGGATGCTTCAAGTTCTGAAGATGCCCTTGGTGTTGGACAGCACAGAGTTCTGATATTTGCACAACACAAGGTAGAGTGTATTAACATTGATTTTCCTTTTTTTGTGTACCCTTCTGTTTGTTTGAGTTCTCATGCAGCACTAAGTAGTAACCACACTTTATATCTCTTGCAGGCGTTACTGGATATCATCGAAAGAGATTTGTTTCAAACTCATATGAAGAGGTGAACCCCACATGCTTAAATATTTTTTTCTGTTTCTATCTTACTCCTATGCAGCGGAATAGCATGTCAGAAATGGTCTTTTAGTAGATATTTCTTTGTGATACATTTTCCAATCGTCCCAGATATGTCTGACATCCCAGATCTTACTTGAAAACAGTGTCACTTACCTGCGATTGGATGGCTCTGTTGAACCAGAAAAGCGTTTCGAAATTGTAAAGGCATTCAACTCAGACCCTACAATTGATGTGCTCCTGCTTACAACGCATGGTAAGATTTTGATTGTATTTTGAATAATTAATATTTTTCCTGAACTATCTTTGTTAGTTTATTGTGTTTGCTGATGAGTCAAAATTCTGTAGTTGGTGGGCTTGGTTTAAACCTGACAGCAGCTGACACACTTGTTTTCATGGAACATGATTGGAATCCGATGAGGGATCACCAGGTACCCTAAATTTGTGTTCATCTTCCTACTCATCCAAGTACCCGGCTAGTGCTGCCACCATTTTTATTTACAATATGGTTTCTGCTTTCGCAGATTTTCTTTAATCTTTTATTTTCTACCAATTTGACCTGTTCCATTTCGTGACGACTGCAAATTACTGGATTTTACCTTATGTTACTACATCTCCATGTCCCTCCAAGTAAAGGTTTTTGGTTATCAATTTGTTGCACTGCGATAATTTACTTTCCGTGTTCATTATGATGCAATTTCAGGCAATGGACAGAGCCCATAGGTTAGGTCAGCGCAGAGTTGTGAATGTTCATCGCCTCATCATGCGTGGAACCTTGGAAGAGAAAGTGATGAGTCTCCAAAGGTTCAAAGTGTCTGTTGCTAATGCAGTCATTAATGCAGAAAATACCAGCATGAAAACAATGAATACTGACCAGCTGCTTGATCTATTCACATCTGCTCAGCCTGGCAAAAAGGTATTTTTGTTGAACATCTCGTTGAAATCATCGAAGGTGAAAAGAATACCACTTTCAAGTATTTGGGTAAGCTTTAACAATGAGGTATTTGTTCTTATTCTGCACAGATTAACACTGCTGCTACAAAGAATTCCGATGCCGCTTTCGAGGGAGAAGCAAAATCTGCTGGTGTTGGAAAGGGTTTAAAGGCGATCCTCGGCGGATTAGAGGAGCTCTGGGATCAATCCCAGTATACAGACGAGTACAGCCTCAGTCAGTTCTTAGCAAAGCTCAACAGCTAATCGAATTATAAGCAGAGTTGTACAAAGTGTATAGTTTCACAGAGAAGTCTGTTGGGCTCAAGATTTTGACGTTTTGCTGTAATTCATTTTTTTCTTTCTTTCTTCTCTGTATATGTTTGCACTCTGACTAGGTTAGCTGAAGAGGCCAGGAGGCAGCTAGTAAAGGTCTTGAGTTTTTTGGCACAATTAAAAGGGTTCGCTAATATGTTAATTTAGAACTGCCATTGGGGGGAAAAGAAACTGTATATTTTCAAGTTATTGTATATATTGCCACGAGCTTCAATTTATTTTTGTTGCTCCTGCTTGTATGGTGTTTCCTCTTCACTTAATTGCTGGTACATATCCTTTTAATCTTGTCATAAATAGTGCTGTTTCCTGAAAACTGAAAAGGACAGTTGACTCACTCTTTGTATCTGCAGAGTTGGTCAAGCATTCCAATAGCTCCCTCTTCTGATAGATGTGAATGGTGCTTAGTTTAAGGTTGTGTAGATCTAGGGGTCAGTCCACAGTCCATGATGAACTAGGCGTTGGTTACAGAGGCTTTGTGAAGTAGGGGAGCTAGGAGCAGCTCGTGCTTCTGGTACTTTAATTAGGTGCATCTATGCTCACTGCGACAGGGTGGTTAGGAGAGGATTCTCCCTCCCACTTTGTTGATTTTAAATTAACAATGACATTTTCGTATGTGTCTCCCCCGGGGTTAATATTTTCATTTGGGGAAAAAAAATGAGCAAATTCACCGAGGGCTCGAGTATTGATTGTTTATTTCTAAACTTCCCAAGAACAATGCTACATCCTTGATCCTTCTCATCTAAGAGTGAAATGATAAGTGTTTTCTGACAATAAGATCCTATATATATATATATATATATATATATATATATATTTATTTTGAAAAGAGGAGAAAATAATCATTGAAAAAAGTTATTGCTCTACATGTTGCATATCCTCCATCAGTTGCAAATTGATGTTACTGGGGATAGAATTATTCCAAACTTTGTTAATTCTCACAATTCTAGCCAATTTAGAAAGAATGTCTGCTATTTTATTTATTTCCTTTGAAACATAATAACTACAATCTCTAAGGGCAAGTTTAATATCCTTAATTAAATTATGGAGTCTCCAATCAATGACAGCAGCCACCACTAGTTCAGAGTCAAGCTCAAAATGCACCCTTTTTAGCGTTAGCTCTTTCGCCCAGCATACTGCCTCCCAAAATCCCTTGCATTTTGCTTGCCTGGCACTCGTAGCTTCGTTTAAGTGGATGCACTTCACTCCCTTCTACGCCCCTGTGGATCACGAATTATTAGACCAATGCCACCAGATTTAGTAATACATGATAAAAACCATCAGAATTAATAGTGAAGACCCCACTAGGAGGTGGTAACCAATGTGAGTTATCGCAGTTCCGTCTAGACACTCTTCTGTTTAACAGCCTATTTATGGAGCCTTGGTTCTTCTATAAATTTCCGACAACTGAGAATGGTCTTTTCCAGAGAAGAAACATAATTATTAAAGAACTTATCACACCTTTCTGACCATATACACCAGGCCACTATAGCTTTATTTACAAGATCAGATTCAGAGATTTGTTTCTGTCTCAATTTTTCAAACCAGCCACAGAACCAGTCTACTAGAAGACCAACCAGTCGTCTCACCCCAAACAACTCTGGACAATTTGCAGTTGATAATGATATGGAATGGATCCTCTTGGCAATGAGAACAGAATGGACAAGAGTCGTCCATGTTGTTAATGGCAGAGATAAGACGATCTTTTGTTGGGAGGATATTAGAGACGCATTTCCAGAGAAACTGCCGGATTCTTGGAAGCGTTGGAAGTTTCCAAAGAGTCTTGTAAATCTTTTGCATTGCAACACCCACTGGCTCATTATTTTAAGTTTCCTCAAACATCTTCCTATAACAGGACTTGACAGAGATGACACCACTTCTCTCAAGAATCCATATAAGCCTGTCATCATGATTTCTATGAATGGTGGTTTTAAGAATAAGCTGAGCAGTGTTGGGTTCAAAGAGATTATGAACAAGGTCGATATTCCAAAGAGAAGTATCGGGAATAAAAAGCTGACAAACATAGGTAAAAAGAACCTGATTAATGGCTCCTTGTTTAGGAGTTGGTGGCCTAAGAAGATCCGGTAACTATCTGTGTTTCCAAATAAGAATCGATTTTCCATTCCCTAGACTACAACATGCATATTTTTGGATGAAACCTAGTTCTGAGCTAATACTCCTCCAAGACTAGGTAGAGTTGCTTATCTTTTTTAGATCAAAAACTTCACCGTCTGGGAAGTGTTTCGCTTGAAGAGATTTAGCCCAAATTAAAGAATTATCATAGCAAAGATGCCAAGCAGATTTAGCTAATAAAGCTCCATTAAAAAGATGAAGGTTCCTGAATCCCAGACCACCCTCTTCCTTAGGTTTACAAAGATTTCTCCGGCTAGTCATATGTCTGTCTGCCTTTGTTAGTTCTTTTATTTCCCCAGAAAACTTGTTGAAAGGAATTCATCCTGGTAATGGTATTTTTTTTTGATCGATCAAAGAGAATAGATTAAAAGGCACATAAACCGTGTGCGGGCGGATACAACCAACAAGAGGTAAAAAGCCAACAAAAACAAAGCTAACACCAAATTCAAAAACTAAAGAGAAGAGGCATCCGAAGACAACTTATATACCACAATGAGACAAATGCCTATTGTCAGTTAGTTGACTCGTCAATCTCTTCTATAATTAACTCTTCATGGTTTTTCACGAGATCACTTAACATTTCTTCACACTTAGTCTTTTTAGATGGAAATTCTAAGCCTCATAGAGTACCAAGCTCGACGAGGTTATCAGCCGAGACTTTAATAGGAACTTTAGCTTTCGGAAGTTTTTTCTTTTTTATGCATGGAAGGGTCAATTTCATACAAATTCCTGCAATTTGCTTGGACAAGGACGGCTTTGTGTTGCTTACT
The DNA here is from genome assembly GCA_023531435.1 of Papaver californicum. Lineage (NCBI taxonomy): Eukaryota > Viridiplantae > Streptophyta > Magnoliopsida > Ranunculales > Papaveraceae > Papaver > Papaver californicum. Next base: position 2,654,276 of record JAJJMC010008078.1, on the reverse strand, counting down.
TTTGAATCTTTCGAAACTAACTGGGATGTGCTATCTCCCCTTCTTCTTCTTCTTCTTCTTCTTCTTCTTCTTCTTCTTCTTCTTCTTCTTCTTCTTCTAGATCATGAAACTTGTTGTGGGATTCGAAACCAGGGGGGATCTCAGGATTCTGTAATTGCTTTCCTGTTTTCTTTTTCCCTGCGCCTTTCTTTCTTTTAAAAGAAATCCACTCACCAAAAACCTCTTCTTCTCTCAAATCATCCTCTTTGTCTTCTTGACTTTCCTCAAAATCTGGGCCATAATAAGGATTAAGTATACAAGTTGGTACCTGCACACAAGCATTCTTTTTCCGACTAGAATTCTTTTTCTTTTTAGTGTAAGTTGTCCACTCGCTTGATGATGCCTTATCCCTTGTATTAGAGTCATTAATGACGACCTCTATTAGCTCATTTCCTTGAGCACTTGCATTTTCAATCATACTCTGTGGAACCAATTCCTGGATCATGTTCTCAACAATTCCAGACCCTTCAACACCAGCTGCATGTTTCGCAAGGTTAAGATTTCCTTCCATTATCTCTGTACTTTTCTCAACCATCTTCTTCACTTTCGGTGCCCATACCATTTTACTTGTGTTAGGGCATTTAGCATTTGAATGTCCAAAAGTAGAACAGTTCTTGCATCTTGGAGGCTTCCAAGTATATTCAATAGTAACCTTAAACTCCTTGCCATCAAACACAACAGGAATAAAATCAGGAAATTCATTGTTAGCATCCATTTCAACACAAACTCTAGTGTAATTCATCCTTGTTCTAGCTAAAGTGTACTTATCAGAAAACAGTGGAACTCCCATTACACTAGCAATCATACTTAAACCTTTATCATTCCATAGATGGGTTGGAACATTCCTCAAATTCATCCATACAGGTACAGTTTTCATTTCCAAAATGTCTTGTTCAATGAAAAGTTGCCAAGGACGAATTAAGAACAATCTGTTTGAAATAGTAATAGATCCAAATTCCATGGCAGCACTTCTGTCTTCATCTAAATCAAATTCAAAAATGAACATTGAATCTTCATGAAGAGACAAACGAAATTTTCCTTTAAGCTTCCAAGCATTTTCCATCGTTTCCTTGACTTGTTTGAAGGATAATCTACTCCCACAAAATATCCTACTAAAAATCTATTGCAAACCTTAATTTCATCAACTAAATCAGAAGAAGAGATTACAGATTTCGAAATACCTTCACTCTCTTGAGGTTTGTGGTAGAACAACTTATAGGTAGAATAGTCAAAGCTTTCTTCATTTTTTCCCCCAAACAATGTTCTCGAATTTCCATTTTAAGGTTTTCAAAAACAGCATTAGAAACTCCAATGATTCTGTTTTGAGCTTTTAATGGTGAAAATTCTTTCTCGGAACCCACAGATGCTACAAACTCCTTATTATTTTAAATTTTTTCTCTTGTAATCATAATGACATTACCCCTTTTTGAAGAAGAGGAACCCCTTTTTGTAATGCTCCAAACTCAAAGTATAAGGATTAAGGATATTGCTAAATCCATGGAGGTTGATTTAGGGTTTTGATGATGATGGAGAAATTGAATGGGTTAGGATTTTCTCTGATTTTTCCTATGGTACTAGGGCTTGAAGCACTGTTGCTTTTTTCCAAATGTAAATTCCTGGTGGTAAAACAATTGTATTAACTAACGTGATCTTCTGGGTTGCAGAGCATGAAATCGGCAAGAAGCCTCTAGACTGGAAGACCAGGATGAAGATATCAGAGGGTACCAAGTTCTAGAAATGAAGAGTTGTTGATAGATTGAGGCTATCTTGGTAATGGTATTATCCGGCAACTTAATATGAGAGAAAGGTTTTCTGCACACTTGTAAAGAGTGTGAGAAACAATATTTATAACTGAATATATACAGTTGTGTTATAATTGGATTCAATCATATTTAATGTTGATTGATCCTCAATATCTAAAATATCCTAAATACATTTTCTAATAGGGTAAGCATATATACAAAGATTCTACATCATTACAATATATCTTAAGAAGGTCCAACTATAGCTTTGACACGCCCCTTCAAGCAAAACAGCGATGGAATGACAGTGAGCTTGGACCTAAACCGCTCAAATGAATTCAGTCCCAAAGGTTTGGTGAAAATGTCAGCAATTTGGTCTCGAGAAGATACGAATTGAACTTGAATTTTCTTAGCTTGGGCACGCTCACAGACGAAGTGAAAATCAGGTTCGATATGTTTAGCTCGAGCATGAAACACAGGATTTGAGGACATGTAAGTAGCACCTAAATTGACATACCATAATAGTGGAATCGAGTTGGTTGTAACACCTAGCTCGCTGAGTAATGATTCTATCCAAACTAGCTCAGCAGTTGCAGTAGCAATGCCTCTATATCCAGCCTTCGTACTCGATCGAGCAATGGTCAACTGTTTGCGAGAACTCCATGAGATAATATTGCCACCTAAGTAAACACAATAACCACTTGTAGAAGACCCATCTACTGGAAAACCACCCAAATCCGAATCAGAATAGGCGCAAACAGCGAGAGAAAGCGCAGTCGGACGAAGGATAATACCCAACTTAACTGTGTGTTTAAGGTAACGAAGGATCCGTTTTACTGCACACCAGTGATTACAAGTGGGAGCATGCATGAATTAGCATACATGATTAAATGCAAATTCTATGTCTAGTCTAGTAAAAAGAAGATATTGAAGCAACCCCACAACACTGCAATATAAGGTAGGATCATCAAATGGAGCACTATCATTCAACTTCAATTGTATGGAACTTCTCATAGGTGTTGTGATGGGTTTAACCCCATCCATTTTAGTTCTCTTCAAAATATCAACTGTATATCTGTGTTGAGACAAAAAGGTACCTTCCGACGATCAATGTGCTTCAATACCTAAAAAGTAATTTAACTCACCAAGATCCTTAACAACAAAGACCTTTTGCAATTGTAAAATAATGTCTTGAATGACTGTTTGGCCAGATGATGTAATGATATTATCATCCACGTATACAAGAATGTAGGCGATGCATTTGGAAGATGTCTTGATAAACAAAGAGGTGTCTATTTTTGAAATAGTAAAGCCAATTTGTAATAGATAACTGCTGAGACGGCTATACCAAGCACGAGGGGATTGCTTAAGAACATACAAAGATTTGTGTAACCTGCATACATGGTTAGGGAAACGTGAACCAACATAACCCGGTGGCTGCTTAATACACCTCTTCCGTCAGAACGCCGTGTAAAAAGGCACTACTAACGTCTAACTGATTAATAATCTATCCACGAAAAACAGCAAGAGTGATGACAGTCCGAATGGTAAAAGGTTTGACTACAGGGCTAAAAGTCTCGGTATAATCCAGACCCTCCTGTTGATTATAACCCTTGACTACTAACCTAACCTTATAACGTTCCAGAGAACCGTCTGCTCTTTATTTTATTTTGAACACCCACTTGCAAACAGTAATATTCGTAGAGGAAATGAAAAGAACGAGACTCCATGTACCATTATGCAGTAAGGCGTTAATTTCTTCATCCGTAGATTTACGCCGTTGGGGTCTTTACTGGCTTCACTAAAACATGTTGGATTAACAATATCATCAATGACCAATGGATGTTTTGTAGCCTGTAAATTAAAAAATACCTTGGGTTTTGAGATTCCTTGCTTAGAGCGGTTCATCATATGTGGTTCTGTTGTAATATGAGGTGCAGCAATATTATCATATATTGAAGTTGGTTCTAGTATAATAGGAGGTGCAGTAGTATTAACATCTGTTGAAGATGGTAACAAACAGTTTGTATGCGAACTTGGTGAAGTTGCTGAAGAAGAAGCTTGGATGCTACTGTTTGAAGTTGAATCTGGTGAAAAAGAAGAGCCTGACTGTGGTCTATTCGGCATAATGCTAGTATGGATGGTGAGTTTTTGACAAGGGTTAGAATTGTAAAACTGCCATCTGCCAAACAACATGAATATAAAGGATGTGCATCTATGCGCATATGCCTAACTCTATAATAAAGCATGGAATACTGTATCTCCACTTATATTCCGCAAGCGAATTAAGAATACAGATTCTTTACAAGCACTCTAAAATGGCCTTGCAACCTCCTCAATACTCATAATATTTATGCCATATCGAACTAGTCTCAAGTCGTATAAATTCCAGGCTGAATTCATTGAACTTGTCTCTCCCTCTTGTTGAGAAAACGTGAAAATTTTCTGCCTAATTGAGGATATTCTGTTCTTAGGGAAGAATTTCTGAATAAAAGATGAAGTAAGTTGGGCATAGGTCTCAATCGACTGAGGGGCCAAGCTATACCACCATGACTTGGCTCTATCTCTTAGTGAAAAGGGAAATAGTCTAAGTTTAATATACTCGTCATTCAAGTCTCTAATCCTGATTGTGCTACATATTTCCTCGAACTCCCTAACATGAAAATAAGGATTCTCGTTCTCTTTTCCTAAGAATAATGGAAGCATCTGGATGATTTTGGGTTTCAGTTCGTAGCTCGCTTCAGTAGCGGCTAACTTGATGCAAGATGGACGTAAGGTCCTGGTTGGATTCCACAAATCCTTCAGAGTTGTCATTGCTGACACGGTCTCGGGAGTGACTATTTCACTCTCAGTTGACTTCTCAAGGTTAAGATGAACTACAAGTCCTACCTTGAGGGTCTCTATTCCAAGTTCGCCTTAAGGGCGTTCTTGGCAATGAAAAAATCCTAACAAGAAATTAATCAAACACAATCGTGCCCTGACTCAACCAAATCAAACCTAAGTCTAGCAAACAACAAGCATGATGGTTCCACTTAGATTGTTTCTAGACCAGCTTCTATTCTTTCAAAAGGCAACTGGTTACAATTTTAGCGAACCTCTCCGAACAATCCGAGTTAAATCAAGTTGAAGAGAAACAGGAGAAGCTCAATGGAGCTTTGATACCCCTGTCTCTTTGGAAACGCTTCCCTGGGTTACAGGGCGGCTCTAATCAACTTTAATCTAATCTTCCTGCTTTTTGAGTTAGGCTAATAAGGTAACCAATACAGTCATTCCGACCGATTTTCCTATAAGCTCGTTACCCTATCGGTCTCTTTCTAGTCAAGATTTTAGGCTTAGGTTCGCATAGGTTTCGTTTTCCTAAGGCGGGCAAGAAGGAGACGGTGATGAAATCCGAAACTATCTTGTATGGCCAGGCCTTGCCCTTTACTATGCAAAAATTAAGTTCCGTATTCAGTCCTCAACATATATGCATACAAAGGCGTCCAGAAAACCCACTGACAGGAGATTCGTGGGTTGGTCGAAGTTTACCTCCCGTACTAGACGGGCGATGAACCGTTGAAGTCGACTCGGGCCACTAATATCCTTTTTAATAGTGTGCGAACCCGAAGGGCCGAGACAATATCGTAATTGTCGTCCGTCCCTGCACACAGTTGATATTTAAAATTACCCTTCCGTAGGGTTTAAAAATAATAAAAAGTCCAAAAATGTCCAAAAATGTCCAAAAGTGTCCGAAGATAAAAGAAAATTACAGAAATAATAAAACCCTAATACAATTTTCTAAACTAATTAAAACTAATTAAAATAAACTAAAAATCTAATTAAAAATAAAAATAAAATAAAATCTTCGATCTTCTTTTTCGTTCTTTAAGCTTTTCCCTTTAACTCCAAGTCTTTAGCTTTAATTCCAAAACTTTGGCTTACTTCCCTTTTCGATTAAAAATTCAACCTGTAGTAAAAAGAGAAATACCAAAAGAAACGTAAAATAGAACAAAGTAAAAATAAATAAAAATAAAAACCTAAAAATAAATCTAAAACCCTAAACCTAAAAACAAGTCCGCGTCGGCGGCGCAAAAAATTGATGTAATTTTAATATAGTGGTAAAAAGAGGTTCGATTCTCGAACTTGTGAAGGTAATGATTTTAGAAAATAATGATTCTAATTAACTCTAGAAAATTCCAGGAGTAAGAAAAAGACTAAATAACCTAAAGATGATTTTTGAATAATTTCAAAAGGACCAGGAATCAGGAATCAGGTAATTCTAACAACCTATGTGATTAATCAGATAATTCTTTTTAAATTAATTGAAGCACAAGTAATTGCCAAAATTGGTTTTGTTATGCTAACAAACAGAGGTAAATCACAAGCATGGACTATCAAAATTAATTAACCAAGCATAATCCATCAGGCAAAAGCACAACTGTTGAAAGAAAACCGTTTTCACTATTTAAAACTATGCAATTCTAATAACAAAAGAATTATAAATAATTATTAGAAAATAATTAAATCACATAAAATTGAGAAAATTACCTTATCCATCATCCCAGTAAATAAACTTAGCCCATGGTGAAGAAAACTTGGTCAAAAGATCTCTTCATTGCTCAAAATATCAATTACAAAGTTGAATAATGGTGTAACAGCTGAACAGAGATGTTTATAAAGGTTACAGAACAGGGTTCAGCTGTAACAGAAAGCTTTAAGCAACAGGAGTATTCAAATTCTAAGGCAACAGGAGCCGAGCTGTAACAGTGGAACAACAACGATTAAAGATGTTGCTGCTCTTTCTTCTCCGATGAAGGCTGATGAAGAACAGTGCCGGCGATGCACCAGCAGGTGACCGGCGGTGCCGAAACTCCACCGGAATTGCTCTGAATCGATCTCTAGGGTTTTGTCCTCGTTTTTCTTGGCTTCTCTTGGTTTATATAGGTAGTAGAAACCCTAGAGAGAGTTCTAAACCTAATAGAACTCTCTAAAACAACCCACAAATCTCAATCTTAATCGTATCATGATTCCGGCCAAATACATGATTTCCGAGCTGATTTCACGGGATCTTTTGATGTTTATGACTTGCGTGAGATAACTATTAACATTTGGAACAATCTAGAAGCAAAAAAAACTTGTTTCTCACGTGAATTCAAAGTGTGCAGTTGATTCAGTTGAATCCCGATGAGTTGGATCGGCCGATCCTGGGTTGACTCGCCTGGTTCGCTGGGTTGACTCGCCTGGTTGACCCGCTGGGTTGACCCGATCCAGCTCAGCCCGATCCAAGGGTGCCCCAATCCAAAGTGTGGGTGCCTTGATCCATTTTCCCGGGTGCCTTTAACACTTTTTGAACCAATTTTTTCACAAATCTTTATTCTTCTAATGTACCTACAAAAGCATAAAAACACGTAATAGACACAAAATCGAATACTAACTCACTAGAAATTAAGGTGCAATTTAGACACTAAAATGTGTCTATCAATGCTACTATAGCACTTTGCTTAAAGATAAGCCACAAATAATGTGCCACTCCTCTTTGACGTGCCACAAGAAAGAAGCAAAGCCTCAAAAGACGCATTGAGCCTCTGAGCTAGGCTAATCCTAGCCCGACGCGACCCCGAGTAACCAGCGCCATAAGCTTTAGCACACCCCTTGGACAATGCCTCACATGGCTACAACGTCCCTACCTGACGCTTCATAGGCCATATCGTCCCTACTTGACACGCCATAGGCTTAGCACGTCCCACCTGACACACCCCAACTGATGCGCTCCTACCTTGATGCGACCCTGAATTAGTTCCCAACACATCCCTTGGTTGTAGTGCCTCACTTTTCCTAGCACCACTTTGACACTAATTTTTCATGCCCTAGCGATAAAAGCGCTAACTACCCTTAGCTATCGCATCTCAACCTAGCAGCGCCTTGGCCTGGAGGGTCCTCGGCTGGCAGGTCTCGGCTGGAAGGTCCTCGTCTGACAGGTCCTCGACTGGAAGGTTCCGGATAGTTGCTTCCCTCAGAAGTACGCCATTCTTCCACCACTTACGAGAAATCAGTGGTCTCTTTTGAACTATAAATAAATGGTTTTTATGTATTCTAAAGAAGAACAAGACAACAAGTCAGGAGAAACTAAACATACAGTATTAGTGATTCCTCTAAGAGAATCCTTTCTTCTTCACACATTACTTATGAAACTGATATTTCTCAACCTTCTTTGCTTCCCTCCCTAAAGACCTACCCAATCTTCTCCACCTTTGTGATTGAAGCAAGACGTGAATGACCATTTCTTGGTTTAGGCTCGTCCTGTTCGATTTTGATCTCTCGAACCTACTTGAAAGTATGATTTTACCGTATATTTGTTTTCACCTAAAACAATTGGCGACCACAGCGGGAGTTCAACACCTCAATTATAAAAAGTCAATTTTCTGTTATTCAAAATGGTAAATCTTAGGTCTGGAGCAGTTACAACTCCTATTGACGATTTAGGTAGCAATAACGGTGGCGATTATGAAAACACCCCTCTTGCCACCAGTCCTCCTCACAACAATGTTGCTACTGACGCAACTATCATATCTCCTCTCAGTAACAAGACTGTTGATGGTACTGAGAATACTATAACTCCACATAGCATAGATGATCTGATGAAGATATAGGAGGTTCTTACCAGAACATAGATAGCGATGGCCACTACTCAGATAGAGTTACTTTCTTTCCTCAAAACTTAGACGGAGCGACTGTCTCCAGAACAACGCCATCGCCTGACGGAGCGAACCAGGACCAACCTCAAAACAATCACAGTCGGCACGTCAAAGACTCAAAGGAACGATGAAGTTCATATCAATCCTGATCGCCCACCACAGAGGTTCTACAACCCGATTTTATCACCCGTGAAGATTTGGAGAGACTCCTACGAAATCATGGCAAGCAAGACTCATCTTCGATCCATCAACGTCAGCCTCCTTGCCTGCCAGAAATTCGAATGATTCCTTTACCAGGAGGTTACTCATCTCCAACTTTATCATATACGACAGTTGAGAAATACCAGGAACACTAAAACGTCGCTCGACATTGTTGAATTTGATGTGGAGACACTAGGTTCTTTCCAGAACACTCAAAGTCATGGATACCAACGTCAGCAGTACATAATCAATATTCAAGATGATGACGAAATCTGCATTCAAAGAGGAAAATCAAGGAGCCAATGATCAAACCTTGTCACCCATGAAGACGCGGAAAAACTTTTACAATTTCAAGGCAAAGAGGGACCGGTCTCACTTCATCAGCACCAACCCTTTTACCCTCTCGCCATCCAAAATATCATTTCACCATAGAGGATATCTCTTTCGTTATTCTCCCTCTATAACGGGGGATAAAAAAATGTTCAGATCTGAAAATATTTTTCCAGACGAACGAAGAATATCCTGGTGACTACATAAGCCGATTCAAGGTTCAAAAGTTTTATAGATATCTGTTGGAGCAACCGTCTGGTCAGTAAGTGCTACAATATCCAATCATCCATAAGGTCATGTCAGAACAAAGGGGTCAAGAGGAAGGATTCATCTCAGCAACCGTCATGAGTTGAATGCTTATCATCAGCCTCAACCCCAGCTCCAGCCTAAGCCTCAACACCAGCCCAAAGACAAGCTTTCTTCCACGTCCCATACAAAACTCTACAATAACAACAACAACAACAACAAAACTCCAGCTATTACATTCACAAAATTTTCTTTTCACAAGGAAACCCCTTCATTCTGGTGCGAGTCCTTTCACTCAGGTACCAGTCCCTTTCACTTTGGTATGATTTCCTTTACTCTGGCACGAGTTCCTTCACTCATGTACCATTCCCTTCCACTCCGGCACCAGTCTCTTCACTCTGGTACCAATCCCTTCAGCAAGGCGTTACCTACTTCACGCTTCCCTGCAACTCCCAGATGACAGCAAATCCATGCAATACCAAAATCAGAATTCCCAGCTTTATCTACAACTTCTTCCCATTTCGAGGACGATTCAAATTTTACTAGAGGGAGATGAATCATTACAAATCAGCATAAATTGATGAAATGGTGAAACCCCCATCACGTGATTACCCTGGAAAGGTCTTACTGAAGGGGTATCATCCTCAACAAGTACGTGAAGGGGAGCTTTGCTGATTGGTATAACATCTGATGTCACTCTAATTTTAGGAAGATGTTATCTTGGGGAGGTACACTATACACATCAAAATCAATGGTAACTCTTGTTCCTTCTCTAACAAGCCCTGCTCCCTGATTTTGGTCATTCTGCCCCTAAAAGTAGAAAGGTTACATGCATATTAGGTTAGAACATCTCAAACATAAAATTATTGAGCATGAACCATAAAACACGTTATACATACTCATAAAAATCATATACATTCATTTTAAAACAATATTTGATGTATTTCATGATCCCAACCCATTACAAGATACTTTACAAAAAACGTCTCAGAAACAATTTTCACTACCTCTCAGAAACTCTGAAGATGACAACAATTGGTGATGAATCTTGGCATGGTTGTTGTATCAAAAGTTTTGTATTGGTGTCTAATACAATGTGTTAAAATGGAACATAAATTGTATAAGATAGATAAGAGTTATGGCAAAAACGGCTAGCGGAGTCAAGTCTGAAAACTGTCAGGATTTTCATGGATACTTCCTGAATTCTACCGTTTGGTAGTTTTGACACCCCAAACAAGCTGAAAACCTGGATTTCTTCCTACTAGGATATAGAATTTTTTTCCAATAAGGATAGAGGGGTTAATCATCCAAAACGGAGGCCGTATGAAGATTCTATGACATTTTTCCCAAGCATTATACTTATGGAATTTTCTAGTGACGAGAATCTACAAAATTCTTTGTGAATTTGAGCATGGCTATGCTTATATGAGAATGTTTGAAGAGTTCACATGTTCTATCATGATAATAATGAGTAAAAACTTACTTGGTATGGGCCCAAACCAACGGAAGAGTCTGGCTTCACCTTATTGTTTACTTTTCCATCGACATCAGTAGATTCAGATTCTTCACAAAGTTCTTTCAGTGCGGGGGGCCTCGTCCAGGTCTTCATCCTCTATATCCACGGTGTCTCCCAAAGCCTTAAAAGCATCAACATGAAAGAATTATTTGTAGTCATTTTCTTAGAGACTGAGGACTGTCAAAAGCTACGGGAGTAATATCAACTCAATAGCGCATTACACGCACCTGGGGAAAGAATTAAACTAATGAATCAAGTCATGATAGTCACGCTTTGAGTCAAGGAGATTAAAGAAGAATGGCTTTGCGTCTCAATACCCTGGAACTACAACGATGGCTTCAACTTTAATTCAAATATCACTCCAGCCCCAGCGCTTCAACGACAACAGAGGATGGCTCCGACTTTCAAGATTTCCCATGTCCTCTTAAACTCTTGGAGGCATGAACCTGTGACGACACCGTAAAATTATATTCTGCCAGGTAGCGGGTCCAAGTGAGTTATACCTGGGGACTGACGACTCCCTCACTTTTGAAAGATTAACACAGTAACATCCTTCGACTAGAAGGTCTGATCAACAAAGGTTCTAGAAACAAGACCGTATACATCAAAACTCATATCACGGCAAGGTAACACCCACACCCTCTTATGTCCTATTTTTGCCTCTTCTATAATAGAGCCTCATCACTTGAGGAAGGGTAAATGCTGGGGATGACTCACTACACCGCTCAAGAGAGCATGAAACTTCAATACCCTTTTAGTAGACACCTGAAGTATATGCAACATAATTCACCCGTAGATGTAACCCATTCTACATGTGACACCTTGTCCGGTAAATAAACATTTTTTGATTATTCTGTAATTGGGGACTTGATTCGTTAGAAAAATCAATCCAAATCTATTTCAACCAAAGTTATCCCCAAAACCAAGCTAGTAAATATCAGAGCCATCAACAAAACCTTTCTACATCAATACCTAGTAAGCCTCCGCCTCTTACCTGATCACATCCAGAATGGTAATCCCATCCTTGTTGCTTCTACTTACTTCAACCACATGATTCTACTGTTGGACACGCTCCAGACTTGGAAGCCACAATCATCTCCAGCTCAGAACTCCAAGGATACAGTCACCTCAGATTCAGACTCCTACCCTCAATTTCCAGAATTTGTTTACAAGTTGCTGGTCAGGGATCCAGTGATATTCTTACCATAAAAATATTAACATGCCCTTCCTCCTCCAGCACATGCCACCTTCTAGCACCGTACACTCCTATATTCTTTGATGCTCCTATCAGTACCTCTTCAATTTAGAAATTCAGAAATTGACAACAATCGTTGAGAAACAGGTCAAGACATCCTTCACAAAAAATGTTCATCTATGTATCTACTATGACATACCAGAAGGGAACATCAATCAGAGGTATGATCTAGGATATATGGATCTTACACTAAATTCTACAGGATCTGAAAATTCACACGGGATTACTAATCACAAACGTTTACGCATGGTCGGATGACATAGCCAACTCTGAATCGGGTGATTCTTTTTGTATATGATATCTTGGTCTCTAGAGTTGGGGTCAAACATCAAAATCCGACATCTTATGAAACTTCAACAACTTCAAAAGAAAATGGTGTGCAAGCTAGGGTTTCCAAACGGGATTTAGAAGACTCAGCTTTATAGATACCTCATCTGCACGTGTACTTTCATCTTCTCAGATATACCATCATGTCATGTCGTACTTCATCTCCCAAGAAGATCTCACAACACTATAAGACCTCATCAACCTTTCAGATTTGGAGTACTGGAGTCCACCGCCAGCCTCACATGCAGTTCAGATATACCATCAGCTTCTTCTACAAGAGTACTGGAGTCCACCGCCAGCCTCACCTGCCGTTCAGATCTACCATCAGCTTCTTCTACCGGTTTCAAGTACTTCCAACTTTGTTGATGCTAGCTACGACTCAAGGCATCGTCTCCGGGTATCCTGTCTCTCACCAACTACCGTTTTACTGACGCTATCACTGGCACTTGGTCGCTGCATAATCAAAACCTAAGCAAACACCGGTGCCTACTACTTGCTTACAAATTTTTTTAAATCTAAGGCCTAACTTTGCATCAAAGACATTGCCCGGAGGAGACAAAGCTAACAATACTTCTTGCTGGAAACATACATGAAGAATCGATCCAACTTACTTGATCCTCTACTAGAGATGAAGCGGACCTGTTTTAAAAAGACTGGGAGAGAAAGCGCCGACCATATGCCCTCTCTACTCACGAATATGGGCATCTACTAATCCCAACCAAGATTCATACAAAGGGGCATTTATCCCGGTACCTAGAAGCCAGAAGTTAAGTATATCTTCTTTTACTCTTAAAATTCAAAATTATGCACCTATAATCACTATAAGCATACTGTCACCATCTAATATTTATTGTGCAACATTATTGTTCCTCACTAAGTGGAGGACATAATGTAGATGGTAAGTTTTTGACAAGGGATAGAATTGTAAAACTGCACTCTACCAAGCAGCAGGAATATAAAGAGATATGTGTGCATCTATGCGCATATGCCTAACTCTATATCAAAGCATGGAATATTGTATCTCCACTTATATTCCGCAAGCAAATTAAGAATACAGATTCTCTACAAACACTCTAAAATGGCCTTGCATCCTCCTCAATACTCATAATATTTATGCCATATCGAACTGGTCTCAAGTCGTAAAATTCCACAGCTGAATTCCTTGAACTTGTCTCGAATGCGCATCGATGTTCCGGTAACATCTATCAAATGTGGGAATAGCTAATGCTTAAACCCCAAAACACACTTTAGCTTAACACTTATGCTACTATAGCATTTTGCTTAAAGATAAGATAAAAATAATGCGCCACTCCTCTTAGAAGTGCCACAAACAAGAATCAATGCTTCAAAGGACGCATTGAGCCTCTGAGCTAGGCTAATCCTATCCTGACGTTTCCTCGAATAACCAGCGCCACAAGCTTTAGCACGCCCCTTGGTCGATGCCTCCCATGGACACAACGTCCCTACCTGACGCGCCATAGGCCTAGCACGTCCCACCTGACGCGCCCCAGCTGATGCGTCTCCACCTGATGCGCTCCTACCTTGATGCGCCCCTGACTTAGTTCCCAACACGCCCATTGGTTGTAGTGTCTAACTTGGCCTAGCACCACTTCGGTACTAATTTCCTGCCCTAACGATGAAAGCACTAACTCCTCTTAGCTATCGCATCTCAACATAGCAATGCCTTGGCCTGGCGGGTCCTCGACTGGAAGGTCCTGGATGGCAGGTCTCGACTGACAGGTCCTCGGCTGGCTGGTCCTCGACTGACAGGTTCCGACTAGTTGCTTCCCTCGGAAGTACACCATTCTTTTCAATATTGTCTTACTACCAAATCTTATATGGTTTTCTAAGAAGTCTTCTTGCTTAAATCTCTTCACAATCTTAGCCTCAAATGTCTTTCAGACTTATGCCAAGTTATTTCTAAACTAACATTTGGCTATTAAAATTATGCCATGTTATTTCAAAGTTAGTATATGACTATTAATAAGTCTGATTATCAATTTAGCGGGTTATGCAACTTGCCTCATTTACTTAGCAAGTCATTGACTTGACTTGACCTAATCAAAACAAAGTGGTATTCCACGACTCCACTATTTCCATGAGATATCAAATATAACACATGGGGGGATACTCATTAGGGTATTGGTTTGGCGGTGTACGACAATCGCGCGTTGTGGCAACACATCCACGAACAAGAAGGTAACAAGTAGTGAGACGGTTCTAGAGAAGTTGAGAGGATGAAGAGTAGTGGTCAGACAAGTCTTCATCACTTTCCGAACACGACCCCACTACAATCTCCACAATCATCACTTATACACCTCTTCCTAACTTCCATCACATACGAGAAATCAGTATGTCTCTTTTGAATTATAAATAGATGGTTTTCATCTATTCTAAAGAAGAACAAGACAACAAGTCAGGAAAAACTAAACATACAATATTAGCGATTCCTCTCAGAGAATCCTTTCTTCTTCACACACTACTTAT